>QCXZ01000003.1:49639902-49818615 GCA_025024175.1 Rhyzopertha dominica
AAAAAACCCTAAAATAGGATAAGACGATGTGTATTGGCACAGCAATGACCGTAAAATATTAAATAGTTACCTCTTCTGTCGAGGGTTTTGATTGGAATCCGTTACTCTGC
Source organism: Rhyzopertha dominica (assembly GCA_025024175.1). Lineage (NCBI taxonomy): Eukaryota > Metazoa > Arthropoda > Insecta > Coleoptera > Bostrichidae > Rhyzopertha > Rhyzopertha dominica. The sequence goes on from QCXZ01000003.1 coordinate 49,640,013, forward strand.
TCTGATTTCCGCGTGGAACGTGGTTTGTGAATTTGAATCCTGTCGAACGACAGATCGAAGATCCAGTACCTTAATCTCAAAACAACCAACTGGACACTTCCTTGAGCGAATAGGGCAGTACCTCCCTCAATCATAAGGAATCCTAATGAAGATTTTACACTTGCCCTATCGCTATTCACGCTAAACCACAAGCTGTTTTCTATTCTAATTCAAAGCATTTTTCTCGCCGAATCCCTGGCTTAGCAGCGCGCAAAAAAAGAACCGGTCGAATACAGAAAAAGCCCATGTCCACAAAACATACACCAAGAGCCATCTTTCTCGTGACGAAGAATACACACAAATAATGAAACAGTTATCTTTAACTAGAAATTTTCTAAATTGGTATTTGGAAATATTAAGACCTTTTTTATAAACGGTGTCAATGAGCTATAGCTTCGAACGTGGATTTTGAACCGTTACATTTCCCCCCTCTACCTGAAAATCGTTAACTCCGTTAACGTTGCTTAAAAGAAAAACTAATCATAGCTCTAATGAAGAAAATAGGTTCCTAACCCCAACATAAAAAATGTCCCCCCTACTAAAGAAGATTAAACAAAAACCTATGCTAAGTATACCGCACGATTTCACGCTACTCCTCGTTTTCTTTGAGGTCTTTTGCATGCCATAAGCCCTTGAAGTTCCCATGTTCATCTTGGAGCTCATACGTCCACGGTGACACGCGTTTCTTTATGCGAAAGGGACCTACATATCGCGGAGCTAATTTCGCGCTGTAATGACGCGCCGCATCAGACAAAACGTGGTTTCGTCTCCACACTAACTGATTAGGTAGATACTGAGTGTATCTACGTCTTAAATTGTACGCCTTCGTAGCTTGTTTACCCGCCTGTTCCAAACGCTTTCTAACTTCTTCCAAAATTTTACTTAGCACGGAATTTCTTTCTATTAGCGCTTGTACTGGATCAGCATCATCGCGATTTCCTCGATCATAGTCCGTACCCGAAAGTACCATATGACGGCCAAAATTTAAAAAGAATGGACTTTGTTTAGTAACTTCGTGCCTCGCCGTTCTAATGGCGCACGCGATCTGCGAAATATTCGCGTCCCACACTCGATGATTGTCTGAAACGTACATTGCCAACATTGTTTTTACGGTACGGTTTACCCTTTCAGTCGGATTTGCGCGAGGATTATAAAAAGCACAAAATTTGATCATAAACTGATACTTTTGGCGATAGCTTGTTTATTTCCTTCGACCTTAAATTGCGGACCATTATCACATATAAGAAATTTGGGACTCCGTAAATCAAAAACACTTCTTCCTCTAATTTTCGAGCTACAATTTCCGCCGAAGATTTCCGCAATGGAAACAATAACGAATACTTGGTCATATAATCGGTAACTACCAGTATGAACGCATTACCCTTAACCGATCGCGGCAGTGGCCCCATTAAATCAGTGGAAATCATTTCCCCACGGTTTGTTGGCTTTAGGGTGAGAAGCCTGCATGTCGCTTGGTACTTTTTGACTCGTCTTATGGGCCGCACAAATTGAACACTTTCTAACGTACTTTCCAATATCTGCCCGCATTTTGGGCCAATAATATTTTTCCGCAATTCTCCCATATGTCTTCCATACTCCCATATGACCGGCCAATGGGGGATCGTGAGCTTCGGATATTATAAGGCTCCTTTCTTTCTTCGGCACAACCAACTTCCACGACTCCTTTTCTGAAATTAGTGCTGCAGGATCATTTTTCACGTATTTAAACAACTTGTCACCTTCCAATCGCCAATTGTTAAAGTGCAATGGATCACGTTCCACACATCGTCGCATCTTTTCATACCAAGCATCTGTACTGGATTGTGTCACTTCTACTGCCTTCGGAGCGTCAACCTTATCTAACACTGGGACTGACCGTGAAAGTAAATCCGGCACCAAATGTTCCTTGCCCTTTCGATGGATGATGCGCATGTCGTACTGTTGTAATCTAACTGCCCATCTGGCAAGACGTCCCGACGGTTCCTTTAAATTCTGCAACCACACTAGAGAGTAGTGGTCTGTAATGACCGTAAACCTTACTCCTTCTAGATAAGGACGAAGTTTTTCTACTGCCCAAAGCACCGCAAGACATTCTCGCTCCGTGGTACTATACTGTCGTTCTTGTCTGGTCAATGAACGGCTTAAATAACAGATTACTCTCTCTCCATCCTCGGTAGGTTGTGTTAGCACCGCTCCTATGCCAAATCCCGACGCATCTGTCTGAACCTCAAATGGCAAATCATAGTCCGGACAACTAAGCACCGGAGAAGCAATTAAGGACTCTTTCACCTTGTTGAAAGCGACATCACATTCTGGAGACCAGCATAATGTCTTAGATTTCTTTAGCAAATTTGATATAGGAGCCACAGTCATTGCAAAATTCGGTATGAACCTGCGATACCACGAGAAAGATCCTAATACCCTGCGTACCTCTCTCACCGTTTTCGGTACAGGCAACTCCAACATCGCTTTTACCTTTTCAGGGTCCACATGTAAGCCATTGCGATCCACAACATAACCCAAATATTTCATCTGTGGTCGGCAAAACTGGCATTTCTCAAAACTGATCACCAAATTGGCTTCGTGCAAACGCCGAAAGACTTCCTCTAATATTTCCAAATGTTTCTCAAAAGTTTTTGTCACTATGACAATGTCGTCAAGGTAAACGAACACGTATGGCTCAAGGTCGGCTCCCAATACTTGGTCAATGATTCTTTGCCAAGTCGCTGCCGAATTATGAAGCCCAAAGGGCATCCTTTTAAACTGCCACAATCCTCGATTCGGTACGGTAAACGCCGTGTACTGCTTGCTACTCTCGGCCATTGGTACTTGCCAGTATGCAGATTTTATATCCAAAGACGATAAATAATGAGCGTTCCGCAATTTATCTAACGTATCGTGTACTTGTGGAAGTGGATAACAGTCTCTAACCGTCACCGAGTTCAATTTCCGAAAATCTACGCAAAATCGGTAACTATTATCTTTTTTCTTCACTAGGACTATCGGAGACGCCCACGGACTGTTAGATTTTTCGATGACATCTAATTCCAACATTTCTTTAAAGCGTTATCGATGTGCTGTTGAATGACCGGCGACACCCTATAATAACGTTGCTTAATTGGCGGCGAGTCCGTCATTATTACATGTTCTCCAACATTTGTACAACCGAGTTTATTCGTCATTGCTTCCATGTTTTTGTTTATCACGGCATTCAGTTTAACCCTTTCTACCGGCGACAATACCGTTTGATCATAAACGCTTTCCACCGCATTTACCGTCTCACCGTTTGTGAAAAATGCCATTCGTTATTTCTCAAATCGGGTACGATTCCAATTTTTCGCCAAAAATCTGCCCCTAATATAAGTAAATGTGGCAACTCCGGCACTACTAGTACCTCGATTAAACAAATTCTACCTCGCACTTCAATAGGGATTTCACAAACACCTAGAGCCTCACACTTTTGGGCATTCGCTACGGTACAAAATATAGATCGCGTTTTATCAAGCGTTATTCCTAATCCACTGACAAATTCCCATCCTTTACTACCCAAGATGGTTCTTGAAGCACCCGAATCTAACAAACCTAACACAGCATGACCTAAGACATTAACTTTCAAATACGGGCGTTCATCATTTCGTGCGTGATCTAAAATATAATCTAATATAGCACTAATATCCGAATTGGTCGAGTTAATAACAGGGCCGCTTCCATCCCGACCGACTAAAAGCGACGCCTGGCGTTTCCCGATGAACCTTTGTTGCAATCTGGGCAAGTTCGTTTAGTGTATCCCTCTTTTTTACATCCGTAACAAATTCTTCGCCTCTTTTCTAAACACCCAGCGGCCTTATGCCCAGGTTTACCGCAATTAAAACATAAAAACTCGGACGTATTATGTTGTGTACTCTTTAGCTCCGCAACGGCAACCCTATCCACGTCTTCATTTACTCCCACGTATGCTAAATCGGGTTCTAACGCAATAGCCCTACGAGGCGGTGGTTGAAACGCTTCTACCGACTCTCTTTTTGCTTCAAGACGCCTACAAAGGTCACGTAATTGAGCTATCGTCTTAACTTCTACCAAACCTAACTGACTTTGGTAAAACGGTGCAATATTTCGAAGAAGAATTTTCAATTTAGCCTTTTCCGAGATCGAACATGTGAGCCGCTCAAATAAAGATGACATAATGGCTAAATAAATACCTATAGTTTCATCCGCGCCTTGTGTACGATGCCTAATCTCATCTAACAATTTTTCGTTATAATCTGCGGGTTGGAATTCTACTCTCAACTGTTCTACCAGTTCTCCCCAACTACTAACGTACTTCCGCGCATCTCTGTACCAACATAACGCTTTCCCTGAGAACAGATCAATCGCGCTATTGAATAGAACATCTTCTGAAACATTCCGCGCACCGCAAAGTTCTTGCACCCTTTGAATAAAAGCATTAACACTTAATCCCTTTTTATCGCCTGAAAATTTGACGTCCCACTTATTTACTGGTACTGGTTTAATATAAGTTCGCGGTATTTCGATCGGTGTAGATTGCCCCCTAGACGGACCTGGTAAATCTATCATAGGCGACTCTAATATACTCAAGGCAGGCGGCACATCAACCCGTTTCTTACTAAACTTTTCTGCTTTATCTTCCAATTCTGACATGCCATTCAACACAGACGCTAATAATTTTGATTTTATTTCCAGTTCCTTATCAGTCTCGGCCTTCATTCTATTAATCCTACCCATGACATGAAATAGCTTTGACTCTATCTTTACAAAACTAGCAGAACTGCGATTATCTTCAAATTTATTTAGCAAGTCCGTTATTTCAGTCAATTTTTCTTCAACCGCCCTTTTATCCTCTTCATACGTGTACGGATATTGCGGTACCGTAAAACTATTCCCGGTTTCTTCCAACTTCATCGCCCGATTCAAATTTTTTCGCATTTCGTCAACCGTTCCGATAGCAATCCCACGTACTGACAATTCGTAATTCAATTCATTCTGCGTTAATCTATAAATATTCATTTTCCCAGACATCTTGGAAATAATTTTAGAGGAAACCAAATAGATACCAAACAGCAACAATAAAAAAATGATGGCCCCACGTTGGGCGCCAAATATGTGACGCAAAAAAAATTATAACAATTAAATACTTGTATTAAAACTAAAACAAGGCAATAAATCCCCTACCGGAGTATGATACACGGGGTAGATGCCAGCTAACCCAATGGAGATGGGCTGGGTTAAAAACAAAGACTTGCCTGAGCGCCACTTGGTTTAACTACCCCCTTGCGTAGCGGAATAAACCAAGAAATTCCAGGTAGGTATAAAAACGATTTGTAATGACTGATAAAAGCACTAGTAATATATAAATAAATTTAATATCTCCCGTGGATGAAAGTATAATTACAGGTAAGTATGCAACTAAATATTAGGGCGATATTCACAAAAAAATTACTAATCCGTAGCGCAAATCGATGACTAAAAGTTCATCTAAATAATCAACAAAATAATTAATCGCATCAAAAAAAATCTCCGTCGATTTGATCGCTCGGATAAATAACTATTCAATTATTGAGTCAATACTTTTCTGACAAAACAAAAAAAGAAACAAACAAAATGTTCAATTTCTTCACCGTACGTGTACACGTTCAGTTTACAAATAAACGTTTTCTACAATTACTTAATGAATCAAACAATTACCAATAGTTGCGCGTTTCGATAAATCCAGATGAACTATAGCTGATTTAATTAAATGCAAACGTCTATAAATATGCTGTTTTCGCGACTAGTCAATAAAAATAACTGTACAACACATTTGTCATGCAACTTATCTGGTTTTCCTATAAATGCTTTACGAATTTTAGGGCGAATTGTGGCTCTCTAGACGGCTTCGGGATGGGCAGCGATGACAATCGTACGGGCTGTTAATACGGTGAACCAATCCTTCAGGATGTCCCACAGATCCGACGGTCAAACGGGAACAGGAGCGCACCTCCCTGACAAGGGCACGTAGATGATAGACACCGCGATATAAAAGCGATTTATGCCGGGATTAAAAAAAACCCTAAAATAGGATAAGACGATGTGTATTGGCACAGCAATGACCGTAAAATATTAAATAGTTACCTCTTCTGTCGAGGGTTTTGATTGGAATCCGTTACTCTGCTCTGATTTCCGCGTGGAACGTGGTTTGTGAATTTGAATCCTGTCGAACGACAGATCGAAGATCCAGTACCTTAATCTCAAAACAACCAACTGGACACTTCCTTGAGCGAATAGGGCAGTACCTCCCTCAATCATAAGGAATCCTAATGAAGATTTTACACTTGCCCTATCGCTATTCACGCTAAACCACAAGCTGTTTTCTATTCTAATTCAAAGCATTTTTCTCGCCGAATCCCTGGCTTAGCAGCGCGCAAAAAAGAACCGGTCGAATACAGAAAAAGCCCATGTCCACAAAACATACACCAAGAGCCATCTTTCTCGTGACGAAGAATACACACAAATAATGAAACAGTTATCTTTAACTAGAAATTTTCTAAATTGGTATTTGGAAATATTAAGACCTTTTTTATAAACGGTGTCAATGAGCTATAGCTTCGAACGTGGATTTTGAACCGTTACACTCGTTCTTCCGAGTTCAGCCAGAGAAATTAGAAAATCATTTGACGACTATCCTTATAGGAGTATGAAAATAATATTAACAGATCATTGTAATAATCCAATTAACGAATGTATTTATTGAAACAAAACTACTGCTACTAATTGTACTATATTACATTAACCTTGCTGTGAGCGTTATGAATGGAGTGTATCATAATCAAGATCTTGAATTACCATCATCTCACTGCTGTGCGACCCAGTCTTATACCGGAAGTGAACTACTCCACCATGTAGTTTAACAATAAAATGTCAAGGGCAATTTTTTATTACAAATATTAAACACAGAACATGTGCGCCGTGTTTTGTAGAAACTAAATTATTTCGGAATAATTAGATACTAAAGACTCATTAACTGTGTACAATCGCGCTATTTAAGGAACATTTTACTTGCGGATATCCTTATTGCTGCTTTAACGATTGTTTGGCCTATTGTTACTGTTAATATGGTGTAGAAATTGAAGTTTAAAGATTTCGGAGTTCGGGGTTAAAATTAAAAACGAGGGATAAAGTAAGTGTTTGACAGTACGTTTTCCTTATAATATTATACGTGCAATTTTCAGTTAGGTGTATAGAAAAAAAAACAATCTTATTCGGTCCAACTCCTATAATTTGCAGTGCATCGACTTCTGCTATTCTCTTCTTTCTTCCACTATCTTTGAGACGGATGCTTTCAAGAGCATTTTTGTATGAAAAGCGCTTATTCTACTCGTATTTCACAATACTGAGGTATTCTGATTGTTGGTCGTTCCAGATACTGTCGCGTTACTTGAACAGATCGAGTTTTACTTTTAATAGAACCCCACGTCTCGCAGTAAGGTTTCCGTGATATTAGCTCTAGTACAGCTAAATGTTCAGCAAATGCAACATAGAGAGCATTGATTTGTGTGAAATCCGGTTCAATACGTGGTCACGTTTATTAGGTAGGTGGCTCTTTCACCCCTCTAACTGTGTATTTTTTTGTGATACAATGGTGCTAGAAATTTAAACAGAATAATAAAAAGCCTTAATTTTAAATATACTAAAGGCACTTTCATTGTTAAAATTTTATGTCATCATAGCTATTAGTGAGATGACATGTGCTTTAAAGTAAAAGCACGCCAAATTTCAGGATCTGACTCAAGAAATTTGAAAGAACACAAATCAAAATTAAAAGTCTATTCCATCGTTTAATAACTCTTTCAATACAGATTTTACAGCTGAAATATTTTTGGAATGTGCTTCAAAAATTCTTACAACTGATATCCTCCTTCATTACATTTGTAACCTTTCTAAATTTTCGTGTGCAAAATTCCTTTTTTGAGATATCTTTTAGGACGAATTTCTTTATAGTGCCCTAGTTTATTTTTCATAATTCTTCTGTATTTCATAATGGTGTTATGCTTCTCGGACACAAGAGTAGTATAACAATTTAATACGCATTCCTTCACTTTTTTAAAACTTTTCCCCGTCTATTAGGAACCTTATTTTCATCACACTCTGATTAGGAATTTATGTCATTTACGTCGTTGCTGGAACCAAACAGTAGACGTTGATTGTTTGGATACTTCATCCGAATGCGAATTGTCACAAACTACGTCGTCACAACTGCTTCTGTCGCTAGTGGGTGCAGAACAAAACTAAACCAATGCATACCCATCACTGAATAACATTTTTTTCCTAATATACATTTCCAAGAAGTTGTGAAAATAAGATACTTGCTCTGGCTACCTAATAAGTTAATCTTGGCTAATCTGGTTTATGTAAAATGGCCTAATCCGGGTCTGCACTTGTCAGTCAAAGTTTAGTGCAATGGAAGATTTATTGCTGGTTACCCCATACTAAAAGTTTTTAACTTTGCACTGTCATGAAATTTTATTTAGGTGACAAAAGAAATGCCTTTACTATACTGTGTTACTTATAATAGAAATATATAATAATAATAATAATAAATATATAAGTTCCTAACGCATTGTGTTCCTTGTTGCATATTCGTCATCGAAAGTACGTCAGACGTCCACGCGCATTCGATGATGCCATCGCTCTAATTTGCTTGCCGAAAGCTTTATCGTCAGAACGAGATGGCGTCTGACGGCTCAAAAATGCACCATGAATAGTAAAAAGCGTCTCAGCAAATCCCAGTTTTTGAGCTATGTAAACGTAATCCGTTCTCCTCAGGCATGCCATTAAAATATGAGACAAGCGTGGATACTGTTAGCGCTGGGAAAACCGCTTGTCTTTAATGCTTTTTGCCATACCGGAGCATTTGTACACGTCCATTACGCTATCATGCAAAAATGGTCCATAAAACGCTAATCACTTAACAAACTCACTTAAAATGGCAAAAAGTGAAGAATTTGAAAATCCCTCGATTGTATTGCCCAACTTTCTAACCGTCTGGCTCTCTAAGACCGTCTGTGTTGGGTAGGTGGCTACTGTATTGCCGTACCGTTCGTTTTAATTAGTGCAAATTAAAATGTTAACACGCGGATTGTTGAAATTCCGTTAAAATGAGATACCTCATTTTTCTATTCGCCGATATACGACGTGTATCTTTTAAGTGCTCTTTTTCGCTGTTTAACTTCCTATATAAACCTTTGCCAACATAAAGATCTTGAGCAGGCGTAATCCACGAACAACCTGCTCATGGACGCTAAACGCATATTCCTTAGGTGATATAATATATTAGTTTGTAGGTAGTGTTCCTAACTTGGCTTGAAAAAGGCTGCTGAATACAAAACTCCAAACCAGTACTTATCTTCTAGAAAGAACTTGTTTGTGAGACTTCAAAGAACGATACTAAGAATTTGATGCAAATTGGCAAAATTGTTAATCATACTCATGCTCAAAGAACACAAATTAAGAAATCCAAAGGAAATAAGTTTACTTATATATTTCACATATTGAACCTGGAACGGAAAAAATCGTAATAGTAGTTTATCCCTAAATGATAGTAAATAATATAGTGTTGTCATAAAATAATAACGATAATAGTTAAATTTAATAAACTGAACATCTTATAATAGATTCCACGTTTTAAAATCTATGAGTGATTAAGAAATAAAACGGCATGCGTCATAGTTATTGCCATTTCAAAATCGATCATAATTTTTTTATAGCAAACAAAAGGTTCGTGATATGAAAAATTGTGAAGCCATGGTAAATATTTGACAAAAACACTTCCTAGCAAATGTGTTAATTATAGCTATAAATGTAATTTCATAAAACAGAAATACAACTGTAACTGAACTGACTAACTAAACTTCTCTTCCTTATTGGTTTTAAATCAATTGGTGTCACACTCTGAAAATTTGTGAATATTATTTGGGAATCAAGATCTTATTTTTCCTTGCAGTATTTCTCACAAATTTCTCATGCGGGAAGGAAAATTTTCTGCAGTTAACGACAAGTTAACGCACTCAGCTGTTTTTGTGGAAACGCCTCCAACGCATTTTAGCACATTTGCTTGTATGGATTTTGGAAAATCTGCGTTGATAAATGATGAGCGCATCACTAGGCATAATGCATTAAATTCGTAAAAATAACTCTGGTAAAGTGAGTGTTTATACAAAATTTGGGGTGATTAAGAATTTCCATAAAAGTGGTTAACTATGGTAGGTAAGAATATTGATACTACTATAAAAAATTTCTGTCATTCCTTGCTTTGTAGCTGCCCTGAAAATGGCCACTTTGTCGTTGAAAGCGCTCTGCTTCACGGAAAAAACTATGGAATTAGTGTTTGAGTTTCTCGTTTCCCCTTTGATCTTTGCGAGATGAACAATCGCACGGTTTCTAAAAATTCATTATTTGTGTCAGACACCTTGTTTGTTAACATACATATTAGTGAAAGACAAAACACCGAACGTAATATAGCCTATGTCCCGCAAAACACCAATAACCAACCGGCTCTAGCCGGCAAAAACCATCGGAATTCGAGGATCCTTCACTTTTACGTGCCGCATTCCGACTTTCTAAACCGTGCGCAAGAATCCCCGTGTAACTGGTTGCAGAAATGACAGTTTAATGACCCGGCATAATGCGGCTAGACACGTGTATTTCATTCATACATACCGGAGGCTCTCATTCATCTAGCTTTTGTTATAAACCGTATTTTTAAACGTGGCGGCGCGCGCTCCGCCAAACCGGAAGTGATAGCCCAATTTTGCAAGACGAACATGTGTAGTAGTATTGTGGGATTCGTACACGCATTTTTTGCGACTTTCGGTCCTTTCCCACCCTGCGACAACCTACTTAACCCATTCGCCAGTGTGGGTTATGCCTCCTTCGCTTCATTCATAAGCGATCTGCCGTGGCTCTACCGCTTTGATAAAGTCGTGCTCCGCGTTGAAAATGCCATCTATCTGAGGAAATAGAGAGAAGACAACAAGAGTTAATTTTTTTACGTCAGTTTTGCGGTAGGCTACCTAGTAATAGTAAATTCCAGATTACTTTAGTTTTTTTTTAGTATTTCTTATTTCGTTGTTAAAACCATTTTATTTAACTATGTAACAAAAATAAAATACAAATTTGGTGTCAGGCAAATAGCTAGCCATGTTAAACAAAAGAAACTAATTTATCATTGGAATTTGCAAAAATACAAATAGCGTACCAAATAATTTTATGATGCTGAAAGCAAATAACATTATTGCCTTACTTCCAACTATTTTACTTCTTTTAACTTATACCTAAAGTGCTGTCTTCTTCACTACCCGCAATTTAATACCGTCACTACTTAAACACGGTCCGTAATTCCAAGAGCCGTAGTTAAAGTGTAARAAAACAAATAACTGGCACAACATTGATCTTAAGCTTTTTTAATTAAATTAATAGTCTATACGTTAATTCCCATGTTTCGTGCACAGTATACATACTGAAAAAATGACTTTTTATTGCAAGAAAACTCAAGCAGATATCATTCATCAACTCTGGAAGATTCAATAATTACTTTTGTCTTGGTTGGATTAATGACGCAATAATTATTTGTATTACAAAGGAGGAAAGTGGACCTATTCCCCCCGTGYTGGAACTTTATTGCTTGAGAGTTGTCAAAATCTACCTAGAGTCATGTTTTACCGTTTCTATGGCAAAATGAGCGTCTATAGCTTTATTAACCAAAAAACAAATATTCTGCTTTTAAACAATCGATGGTTCGGCGATAATTTATAGGAATTAAGGAAGAAGTCATTTTGGCATATCTTGCCAAAATATTCAACGCTGCGAAAAAAAGAAAACATCCCAAAGTAATTGTGCATTCTTAAAATGGCAAAACAGCAAGTACATTTTGCAGGGATGATACAAAACGCTTTGTTTCGGAAGCCCTTGATAACTGCATCTATTGATGAAGGTAAATTTCAATTTCCGCCGTAAATMTATTGTTGGAATAAGTGGCGCATGCCGTAAGTGAGGAGTTAATGAAATTACAACTGGTGACGTTCCAGATAGACATATTATTTATGAAGGTTCCGGGCACAAAAACCCACCAACAACGAGAATTTGTTGTGACATATCAAACAATCGGCGGAGGAAATGTTGTTGAATGTTATGGAAAATATTTTTTTTACTACGATTAGCAAAAACAAACCGTAATCAGAATTTCCAAAAAGGAAAATGAACAATTTAATGTGTTGGGAAAAATACTTTAGTGCAGATACTATCCAAAATAGCTAAGTGTCTGACTTTAAATCCAGAAATGTGTACAGGTCATTGCTTCTGGCGTACTTTTTGCTTCATTACTAGTAGATGGAGGTAGATTTTAACTTTAAAACGACACTAAGGTTAGCGATCGACGACAGTTGCAAAAGGGCATTTGGAGGAATCAGAAATAAATAAGTATCGCATCGGTAATCAATTTATCGATGGAGAAAGCTCATTTTCTACCAATACTAATCAAGTTGTCATCACGCAAATCTTTAAAATAGTGTTATTCGTTGTTTCACTAGTAGTTGTAATAACAGTTTTCCCTAAATAAAAAGGTTTATATTTATTTTCACTGGAATTTTGACAGAGGAGGGAGGTAAGATTTTTACCTCAGGATTGAAGAGTTTACTTTCTTTTAGCGTCTTAGGAATAACTCCCGTGGTTAATATTATAATTGATTCCACCAGTATTAAGAAAGAATTGTTTTACTGCATTCTCATCAAAGTCAAACGGAATTATATTCCTTAAACATCCAACGTTTTTTCTTAAATAAGCTTCTTTTTCCTTAATTATAAATATATAGATCAGATTTCTGAGTAATCTATAATATTTACAGTGGTCGTTCCATTTGAAATTAGTTGTTTTAAATGTTATCGTCAGAACTTACCTATTCATGGGTGCATTCGTTAGCTAGCTATTCTACTAAGTATCGTCCGAAATATTTGAAACATGGACGTTAGTATTCTCATCACAAAGCAATCTCCTTCTCGAGCTTATCTCGTTTTTGGACAATATAATTATGCAAAGTACCTGTGCGGGTACCGTAACACAATCATTTACCTTGTTTTTCTGCCATGTTTATGAGTTGGACTTTTTGCGGAATGCGGCATCGAGATGTATCGTTTATCACAGCGGTAGGACTTTGTATCGCAAGCGTATAGCAGGAATAATACAAGCAGGATCAGTGTTTATCGTCCATCATAACAGCTGTCTGTCTCCCATCCGGCCTGTGCATCTTTGTCTGTGCCGTACCTTCCCGCATCTTCTGTTTTAGCTCCCGCTAAATAGGCCGCAGATTACGAGTTTGCGACCGTATCTGTCAAATTAAGGCTCGCATTATCTTTCATCTATCGTAATTCAACTAAGTAATGTTCCTTTATTTGTTTCAGAATGGGACAAGGAGCGAAATCCGACAGACACGAACCGAGTTAATGGTAAGTCGACTGGGAATTTAGAGCTGTTGCCTTGTTTTTCTTGGTCTGCATTCTTCGGGGCAGTTAGGAAGCAATAAAATAGCTATTACGTATTTGACGGGGTATGACGCAACGGCGCGCCGCGTCTATTTTCGACGTTGCGACGCTATCCAGAGGCGAATAACTCCAAATGACCCCGTTGAATATTTCTCTTGGCCGTTACACATCTCTTACTTCACAAAGAAGGGACGAGACTTAAATTTATTTTTGATTTTTTTAACGTCTGCTATTCTTAAAATAAGCACCGGTTACGTACGGACACACCTCGTGATGAAACAAATTTTTCGTAGGTAGGTTTTGAACAAAATATCGACGTCGATGCGTTGTTTTGTCGTATCTTCTTTAAATTAAGTAAGGATATAATCTTTAAAATTCAGGAAGAAATCGTTTACTTACATTATTTTATTGAAGAATGAAATTGTGATACTCATGTCGCTCGTTCTCTATTTCATCACACTTATAATTCCCTAGTTCTCGGTGTGGTTTGCATTTACCACATTATAATAATTTACTCATTCTATCTCAATTTAGGAACTCAAGGAAAAACTAGATCATCCCTGATAACAAATAATTAATGTTCCGGCATTAATAATTCAACTTATATATATGAGCAACTTGTATTATTTGATAAAAGGGCCGTTTTGTCATTGAAAAGATATATTTGTTAGAAAATTCTGTTATTCATAGTTTTAGTTTTCCACAAACATTTTTCCATATAAACTTCTAAAAAGCACTTTTGGTAACGTTCTCCCCCTGGGAGTTGAACCAGTGTTCATAAAGTTTCCAGTAAGACACTGTTTGAATTTCAAGAGTGCTCCTAACGAAAATCTAATTGTGGGGAAGTGTGAGGAAGAGCACTGGCGTGGATGAATATTCCCGTCGACAGTTTTTTGCGCTTACAATTTTGGATTGCCCGTAAGCGATTCGCATTACGTAGCAACTGTAATTGTTGTCCCACGTTCCAAGAATTTAATCAAAGTGACGCCTTTATCATCTCAAAAAAGTTAAATGGCACCACTGCATTGACTGTGGTTTCGGGGGTGTCGAAGGATATCCATGTCTTGTCGTCCGTAACAAATGTGGAAAAGCAAGTCACCTCCGTCTTGTCGATAACGATCAAAACGCCTGTCCACATTCTTTGCTCTTTGTGCTTTTTGCTCCATAAGTATTTTTGGTACCCACCTTGCACAGAATTTCTGTTAATCCTGAATCTGGTGATGCATCCAACAAGAGGGAATTTATCACCTAGAGCAATAATTGTCAATCGTCGATCAGATGGAAGCTTTTGGTCGTCCACCTGTTAAACGAGTTCGTCGATCAGGACGCTGGACCTGCCACTCCGTCTTTATCATGCACATTCCTGCCGCTTCTTGCATTCTCCATACTATTGTATAATATTTCCTTCACTCATTCAGTTGGCCCATAAGCGGCTGAGGATCCTTTTGCACACAAAAGACAAATCACTGCTAACATTTCGCTACTGGCGGGATCGATTATCGCGGACATTGTTGACTGCATTAACTAACTAGCAAAAGACAACTGGCACAAGACAGTCACTTTAGTGCCTTTGCAGGCAATCAATAGATGGCGCTGTATGCATCTAGCTTTGTTCTGACCCTACAATAACTGAATATACTCAAACTGCCCTTACTTTACGAATATGCCCAAATGTTTACAATCATTGCTGCCTTTTTTCATTCAGAAGCATATCTTTCTGGTCGTAGATCTTCGCAAAAGTTCTCATCCTTTTGTCTAGTAAAGGAATACGGACCACGAGCAACACGAAGTTTTAAAAGCATCCATTATCCATTTATTAAAAGCATTTGATCTTAGTGGACTTATTTACGAACGACCTTCAACAAACAAGGGTGATAGGGTGAAGCCATGGAACTACATATATTTCTTGCATGTACAGTGCTGTGGCCACGTTGCAGTTCGACGGCATATTGAATTTGATCTTTCACCTAGTTGTTTCCCACTGTCCTACGATCACCTCTTCTCGTCACTAAACACTACTAGGTCTCATTCCACATTCCAGTTTCGTCTGTTAGTGCACCAGACGGTGTTCTACTGTCAGGGCAAGATATAATAATGTGAACGGAAAGAAAACAATGCAAATTATCTGTTTAACTCCCTGTACGGTTGATTGACTATTTCTCTTGTTGTTGAAAATTGGTCCTTAAAGAAAAAAAGGCAGGCGCGTGATTGATGGCACAGTGCCTTCTGCTCGTTGCTCGTCCTTCTTGGAGTTAAGATTCCCATGTACACAAAACAAGGGGCATAACGTTGAAKAATTTCGGCAATTKTAGACAATATCACAGTTTTACGAAAAACAATAATTCKGCCATGGTTAAGCACATGTAACTGCCGAAAGAAGGCACGTCCTCAAAGAGCGTTCATGTTTCCTGTTTTCTACTCATTAAACAAAACAATCCCAGAAGAATCGCTAATTTATTATTGGATAGCATTAGTTTTAGTGTAAATACGATACCATACAGTCCAAGTATAACCTTACGTACTATTTTATTATAACCACTGCATAACGGATTCAGAGGGTTACAAGTGAGCCATTTAAGAGTAAACCTTTCATCAAGATTTAAAAGTATGCTGGAGTTTTATGTAACATCTTAGAAATTGATTGATTGATTCCAATGCATGGCATCTTTTCATTAAATATTCAGGCTTTACCTATATGAAATGATTGATTAAACCAAAAAAGCTGGGATATGTACATTTTGCTCTGCCACACTTTGCATGTATATGTTTTTGTATTCAAAAGAACCGACGCTTCGCATCGATTAACTTTTATGCGTCGTCCTTTCTAGCAAACTTATAGCGGGTGATGTTCCCGTTTCTTTTATTAGACGCATACCAGCAGCAAAAAAATTATCTGTGCTTACGCAAAGACTGCGCGTTGCCGCCGACGTCACCGGACCTTTGTCCCAATTTTAAAAATAAGGTCGACAAAAATGCTACGCAGTTTTCAAGGAAAAGGGCCAAGGTCGCTGGTTAACCTCGGCGTATCTCGCAAATTCGTTTTTATCAATGGGGAGCAMCGTCACAGCCGCCTATTCATTATTACAAAGTTCTACATGTGGCATGCTACTGCGTTGCATCAACAGTTGACCTGTGTGATGCATGGTGATTTTATGCAAGCATTCACTTGATTCACGAAAAGCTAAAGCCGATTTTAGAAACGATAAATCCTAATAATTTTTTAATGTGTTTTTATTGTGTGTTGAACACTAAAATTTGTTAGAACAATAATTATTACTTGGCTTAGATTACACAATTTCCTCACTTTAGAGTACCACATAGAGACACACGAGCATGTATTGAAATTTATTGCTTGATTCAGAACACACGTTTATAGAAACGTTTTTGCTGTGAAGGTGTGAATGAAAACGGTTATTTCTTAATCGCAATATTTCTAGAATACAACACAGAACTACAACAAGTAGTACGGTTTCCTAGCAACTATGGTCTTACATTACAAGCAGTTAAAAAGAAAAAAAAGTTATTGACAATAAAAAGAATTGCTGTCAAGTATATATATATAGATCAAAGTTGCTTTTACATCGATGAGTAGTATTACGTTAAATATAGGTACATCGAAACAGAACTAACATAATATGCTAACAACACTACACTTACTAGTTGCTGCTCACAACGAAATCAACTACATGTCCACTTTGTCTTTCACAAACTAAAAACATAGGTAATTGTTACTGGATTTTAGGCTATTTGACTTTGGAATAGTGTAATCTGAAAAGGACGTTTATGGAATCCCCGAGTGAAGTTGCAAGAAAGCAGCACTAATGTTAAATTACTATTGCACCATGCTACGTACGGTAGCTGGTTGTTAAGTTAAAGCGGGATTCGTGGATTTGAAATTAATTATTAAGGGCGCCACCAATTCGGATAGTTGACACTAAATAAAATGATCGTTTTGCGACACCTAGTAACGGATGCAGCAACTTGATGAAAATATTTTTATGGTATTATTAATACAGACATTCGTTGTTGTTCCCTTCATATAGCCCTCAGTGGGCTCACAATGTGCTCACATTTAAATACACTTGCGTGCATAGAAATCGGCCCACTGTAAACTTTTGACTTTAACTATATATTTTTTTTAAATTATTCATCAGATCAAAAAAAGAAATGTGCTGTTTCAAAGACAATTTAATATGCTTTAATGTGAGTATAAATTTATGAAAACTTGTTTTGACTTCCTATGTTTAACATAGTGAAATTAATGCATTAAGCAAATTAAGCTTTTTTATTATTAACATAAATAGGGTTATTGACAATTTAAAACTTAACACTTAATTTTTTAATAATGGGTATGACCTCCTCTTGCCCTAATAACATCCCTCATACGATTAGGCATAGATCTAATCAAGTTTGCTATTGTTTCTTGAGGGATGTTAAGCCACTCTCCTTCTACTGCAACAATAAGCTCTGGGATCGAGTTTGGGGTATGAAGTCTAGCTCGAATTCTTCGTTTTAGCTCATCCCATAAATGTTCGATCGGATTTAGGTCAGGACTATATGCTGGCCACTCCATAACCCGAAAACCGACTTCTGCAATGTGATCTTGCACGATTCTTGAGGTGTGCGGCCTTGCATTGTCATGCATAAAGGTAAATTCGTCTCCAATGTAGTCGACGTAAGGTACCACATGAATTGCTAAAATCTCCTCGATATATCTTGCAGCCGTTAAACCTCTTCTTCCGTGAACACGGTCGCCCCTACGAATGAACTCAGATTCGGTTCGTGCTCCTATAGAAATTGCACCCCAGATCATACAGGAACCACCTCCATAAGCACTCCGCTCTTCAAAGCAGCAATCTGTAAATCGCTCTCTTGGTCTTCGGTACACTTTCCTTCTTCGGTCGCTACCATGGAGGCATATTCTGGTCTCATCTGAGAACAGAACAGATCCCCATTGTTCCAACGTCCAATTCAGATGATCCCGTGCAAAACGCAGACGTGCTTGCCGATGAGCTGGAGTAAGTTTTGGACCAATCGCAGGCGTTTTAGGGGTCAGGTTATTTTCCTGCAGTCTTCGTCTTACTGTCCACTGACTAATAGCCACTCCTCGCACCTCACGGAGCTGTCGTTGCACTTGAACGGCATTAAGGTGACGATTTCTTAATGTTGTTGACACYATAAAGCMGTCATCACGAACGGTTGTAAATCGCCTTCTGCCTGTTCCAGGTAGCCTATGAAAGGATCCTGTCTCCTCATAACGTGTGCACACTCTTCGAACAGCTGCGCGTGTCATATCCAATTGTCTAGCAACAGCTCGCTGACTAAGTCCATTTTCGATTAAAGCAATAACTTGGGCGGCTTTTTGTGGTGTAGTATGCATTAAACTAACACACTTACACACCATTGAGATTATGAAAAACGAATTAATATGCAAATTTCAGTTGCAAACGCAATATTTTAATATTTGACAAATTTGTTATTTTCGTTACAATCACCACATAAACACGTTTCATTTGTTTACCGGTTGCTACGCATATAAACGATAAGCCTTCTTGATAAATTTATACTCACATTAAAGCATATTAAATTGTCTTTCAAACAGCATATTTCTTTTTTTGATCTGATGAATAATTTAAAAAAATATATAGTTAAAGTCAAAAGTTTACAGTGGGCCGATTTCTATGCACGCAAGTTTAGATTGCATATGAAACAAAAACAATAAGTACTGCCCGTCAGAATGATCTACTCTTTTATCATCCAGCTGCTGTTCACGAAATGGCAGGTATTTATGCTTTCTTGAAGGAGGTCTACCTCGGATATTCGATAAGTTTAATTTTCCAGTTGATCAGTGATTAATTAATGACTGTAAAACAAAAAGTGGAACGGCTAATTACGCTACACAACATGTACCCTCATGATTATGCTGTAACGCACGACCACAATGTAATGTATTTAAGCAAACTAAGCTTAGTAGCTACGTAATCCTTTTGGCAACTAAAAAGTCACCTATTTTTTGTCATATAGTAAGATAAGCTTCCATTACATTGACTTAATAAATGCTAATCGATTATTATACATCCCACGCACAAAAATTATCGCCTGATTAAAGGATTTATTTTTTCTGTTTTCGACAAATAGCCATTAATGCAGTGTGGTGATTTAGATGCGGGAGTTCTAATAAGAAATGCATGAATCGCTCAGTGGTAACAGACCACCTGCCTGTGCTTTTTTTGCAACAGTTTGTTCTTTAAAGCGAAGGTTTCAGCTCGACTTAGGTACATTTAAATTTACTGTTCAACCAATTATTGTATCCATCCACCGCGAATTCTGAGGTGTAGCGTTACATGGTATCGGCGTTGTGCCGGCATTGACCGTGACCGCGAATGTGTTATTTAATAATTTTTCCTTCAGTTGCGAATTCTGAAGCGGAAGTCACTGTAAATATCTCCGCAAATTGCGAAGTTTTATGATCAGTTTTAATTGGTAGAATGGTTACCTCTTTAGCACTACGAGTGAGGCAACAAATAAAAAAGCTAGGGTTCTTATTAACTCATGAAAATCCGTTAAGTTAATTCAGTACTTCAAACTGCCACACATATGTATTCGTAATTCATATGTGGAAATATGTAGTTATCCAGCAGAGTGGTTTTAGACCAACAACTTTCAAGTAATATTTAGTAGCAATTTATTACAGACATTGTCTGCTTGCACAGCAAATTTTTTAAAGTATACAGAATTTGTTAAATTACGAAATTTGGACAGAATTGCTAGTGAATCAATTCAATGCCGCATTAATACTTTTGTTAAATACTGAGTTGCGGAAATTACAAATAAATTGAGAAGTAGCAGTGAAATTAATTTATTACGAACTACGTTTTTTATTCCAGGGGTTAGTTCATTTCTACGAGTCCAATGTTGTTCCGTCTATATTACTCGCACAAGAAGCACGGATACTTTGTTTAACTACCTTATTGACCTAGCAGAATGCTTATAACTTTTAAATTCCCATATACCATCCATCCGCGCGTATGTGTAGGCCACATTAGATTTAAAAAAAATCACATTTTATAGGTATCCTCTAAATGAACGGAATGTGCAATAGGTAGTTTTATGGAGAAGGACTGCTTTCAGACTTCTTTTTGAACAATCTTTAAAATTGATTTTCTGCAAAAAAAAACGGAAGAAAATGCTTTTCTCGGTTACGGTACTAGGAGAATGTTAAACAAAAATATTCAAAATCTCCGCTATCTTCGTTTTTATATTGTAATAAATAAATAAAATGTAGTCATAGGGTTGACTAGGAATTAAAGAATGGATTAATGTGAAGATGCAAAATTAGTATTTTTTTTAATTATGAGGTATTGCTTGGAAACTATCATAATTTCCTAATTATTGTAGATCTTAATTTATACAAAAAATCTTTTTATTTACTTGCAATTAAACCTATATCTAGTGAGAATTACAAAATTAAGATAATTATCAGTAGTTGTCAGATATTAATGGGCTCATCAGTGAATGAGGCAAAGTAACTTTTGTTTTGATGTAATAAAACCTATTTCTTATATGCACCGTATAACAAATTGTTAAATATAGGTATTCAAAATTAGTTCAAACTCGTTTAGTAAAGTTTTATAAGTTTCCGAATTGAACCACTCGTACAGTGTTAAGCAAAATCTAAAATGTTAAATGACAAAAACCTGACGTGCTGGGTTTTTTACCAATTTATTCGCAATTAGCTCATTCAAAATTATCGAAATCGCTATTCATATCTTAGGAGGGAAAATCATTGTAGGACTGTGAATAGGTTTCACAAAATTATTGATAGACAATGTAATGGGTTGCTGAGAATGTGATAAGAAAAAGTCTAGCGCTAGCCCTCGCTAAGGCTATAACGTTAAGGACATATCTATTTCTCAGAGTGCTTCATTACATGGAACAGGTGGTGTATAAAAAATCGGGCCTCACTCCTAAAATCAAAGAGGGCAAGGTGCGAGAGCCAAAGAAGCGCGCACGCGGTCGGCAGATGGTCAAGAAATGGTACGGCAGGTGTTACTTTTCGATTTAGATAGATACTTGGCTTCTTGCGATGGACATTGCCTGACAAAAGCTGGTATGGACTAATCAAAAGCTTTGTGTGAAAATATTTGATTCAGTTCATTGAGAGGTTAAAACCATGTGCTCCAGAGAGGGAGCACATGTTTTGGTGAAAATAGAAACATAAGCATTTGAAACAATTAGAATTTACTTATCTACTTAATGGGAACAAAATAGGTCATTTGCGGAGAGTAGTTCATCTTAGCCATAATTCATTGCTAAGTTTCTATGAACTAAGATGAAAGCTAATGAAGTCAATAAATTACTCCTTGCCATTTATTTATTTATAGGAGCATTTTTGTTTTGCCTACGAAGTAGAAACTAGAATACATTTGACGATTTAGAAACCTATTTTTGGTACGTTACTCTTTCCTTGAAGCCCCGTATGATAGTTGCTCTACATCTCTATATTTTAAGCACAGATAAGACACATCTGACGCAAAATTGTACCCAGGATATCCAAGATCCACAAATAAACATTTTAAAGTACATCCTGATATGTATGATGATCTTGATCTTTGTGGACCAAAACAAATCGTTTGCGGGCGAGGACGTTACCCGAAAATTTTTGTTATCAAATAAAAGAATAGGGTTTATTAAATAGGATGACGTTATAGGTTTTGCATATTTAATTTGGCATTCTTATTTAACTTAGTATTCATATATTGGGAAAACAAAATGGCAAACCGGTCAACTCCAATAATGTAGCAATTTCTTGTTAGAAATTATAAATATTCGCGCAGTTACTACCCACTTGTTAAAACTTAAAAAATCTTTTTTCAAAGTTTAACTGATGTTATTTATTTATCAAAATGCAATAACTGCAAATCGGTATGAATAAGTCAATAAATTTAAATAGTAGAATTAAGGGAGATAAAAGAGTCGTAAATAACTTCAATGTTTCCAATTTGATCACTACCTAAATTTTAATAAAATGGTTTTAGAAAAAGAAGTATATTTCAGAAAACTACGTGCTCATCAGCAAATTCATGTTATTAATAAAAGAAGTGACATCCATAATTTATCTGAAACTTATTTTCTCCAATTTAAATCCTCCGTCAATGCATAGTTACTACCTGAGTCTTCCTAAGGTCTCGGCAATTCTAGATTTTATGTTGATATTTGATAACCTTATTTAAACATTCTGAATATGGTTACAAAAATTTAATTTCCATAGTTTTAATGTACTTTTATTTAATAAACTATTGTAGGTGCTGAAGAAGTACAAATCATTCTTCGGAAGCTTGGCTTTAGGATAAATGCAGGTTTAAAATGAATGTTACAGTATGAGAAATACGTTTGATATTGAATTGATTATACAGAATAGATAGGTAAATAAAATGTTATTAAAAAAAGTAGTCCTATGTGATCAAACTGCTACTTTGGTATAAGTTACATTTCAAATAAGAGAAAACAGGTGTGCAAGGTCAAAATATTTAGTTGTGTGATTTTGCTTGTTCATATTAACAGATGTCAAAGTGTTTTCTGCAATGTTCACTGAATGACAAAGTTCAACTTTTGGGAATGACTTTAAATTATATTTTGCGCTACTTCTAGCACTACTCAGCAAAATGTCATCAGATAGTGCACAGTCATACAAATTATGGCACGTTAAATCAAAACTGAGTGTACTATGAACTTTATCAATTCTGCCGAAGAAAGGCCTATTGTTGAACCAGTAAAAGGTACAGGATGGAGCTTACTGGAATCCTACATTTCAGAAAATCACTGTAGGGGTCGCTGACCAGTTAGAGGGTGGCGGTCTGTACTTGCTAGATAGCATGAATGATAAGATTGTCAAACGTCAAAATACCCTGGAATCTTTTTCAGGAGCGCTAGGTCTGTAACTGATGAGACGCAGAGGCCCAGTCGCACACATTTTGGTTTAAATACAAATAAAAGCTTTTCTAATTGGAAAACTATTTTGAAATTGTTTCAAAATTTAAGGGCGACAAGGATCGGCAAATCCTTAAAAAACAGCGAAGCGTCCCAATTTGGTTTAAGTATTTTAGTATTTTGTTAAACACATTACATTTACATATTAAATGTGCTTGTTTGTTTCAGTGGAATATGTTGGTATTTTAGCTTTTCAGAAGTACGTACTAATAAAACACTACTATAAAAACAAACAAAAAGATATTATAAAAAATACTCTCTATCTAGCTGCATTGTACGTCAACTTCAAATTTTTACATAGATATAAAGGTAAAGACTATAATCACCTGAATGTAATTTAAATTTACGTAAGATATAAATATTGTTCAAGAGCTGGTAATACTTTTTCAATACGCATATTTGCCTGCATTCCCAATATTTATATATTACGTAAATTTGGAAATAAAGGTTATTTATTGCTGTTTAATACAATTCATCAAAATTTAATACGACTTTCAATACGCTATGTGCTCTAGTAAAGGGTAGTACTCGTATACTAGGTAACCAACCTGTATACATAGATATCAACAACATGGAATTTATTATTATTTATTATTATTATTATAATTAATTTGAAAAAATTATAAGTATGTTGAAAACACTTCTTCATTTTGTTTTAACCCATCAGGATTCCTGTTTTTCTTTTCTTTTTTCAAATAATATTTCTCCATACTATTAATATATAATATTTTATGTCCCTTGTTACATGTCTCAGCAGCAAATCCGAACAAAACAAATTCACTTCAAGATACAAATGCAATAGTATTGTAATTATCTATCTCTTGTATATTTAATTTACTCGTATTATCAGCGTATATGAAAGCGTTTAAAGTACACGTACACCTTAACTATAACAATAGAACAAAATTGTACGTATTCTCACATACTGTACCGTTCAGATATGATGTACAGTTATCGCTTATGTCTTTAAAACGAAAAGGCATTTACCTTTTAAAAACGGAATACATTCTTCCAAACACCAACACTGCAGTATTTCCTTCATTTTTAAAGCTTCAGAACTTTAGAAACCCTCATTAAAGTCATAACTTCATAAAATTGCATTTATTTGTGATCAAAATATAATTGTTTTAAACGAAGACTTTTGTTTTTAACAACATACTTATTTTCTAAGATCAGTTGCACATATAATTTTAATGTAAAACTTTAAGAACAGATATGAAATATGTGAACATGCTTCATTCAGTAATGTGATTTATTGTATATATTAAAAAAACACTTTGCGTTAAATGAATAATGTACTTCAAGTAAATAATGCATTATATCCGTTATCACATCAGAAATGCATACATTAATATCCTCTTTTTGAGTATTACTTTTTTAAACGAATACTGCTTTTTAAGAATAGCGTTTATTTCTACTGATCGTAACAATTTTTATCAAGAAAAATATAAAAATACAGTTAAGACTATCAAATTTCTTAATAATAATAATAATAATAATTTTTGCAGCGTGCTTGAAATTTGTCACATAATAGTGTAATTCTTACATCTAGATGTCCGTGCGTTATTCTGAACCACGGAAACTCTTATTGCATTATGCACAATTCGCCGTCTAATCGCATCGTCCATTGTTCTCCTAAGTTGATAATAACCCCTTTCTGTTGTTTTCTAAGAGAATAACAGCGGTGCAAGGAGGTTCCCAGGATTGTCCGGCATTTGCATAACCATACCCACAGATTTGTTTGGCTGGCGAATTCCGTGTTCCGCTGTTACAGGAATGGGAAGTGACGTATGACGCCAGGATGTCACGAGAGAAGTCGGAATTCAACAGTTTAAATTGGATAATGTCGACGGGCTGCATTATTTCTTGCAGTATACGGTGCTATGTTCTTGTGATTGCTGGGTTAGTATAGGTTTGATTCAGAAGCTTCTTTAAATTTTTGGGAAAACATTGCTATTACTATATAGTGACATTTATTGCCATATCAGTCGACATCAGTCTTAAATAGTTCAAATTCAGGTGTTGTTTATTTAAATGTGAACTGGAATGATGCAGAAAGACTGTGCCTCCATAGTTAATGGAATAATTACGAATACAAGGTCATATTCCAAATCAAAACCATTTCCGATTTTACCGGAAGTCGTATCAGTTATTTAAGTAGAGGAACCCAATATATACTTATGTATTCTAATTTCTAATAGAGGATCAGCAAACCCTATTTGATGTTACTTATTTTTTATAAAAAAACACAAGTTCTTAATCCACAACTTAGTGTTTTTCTGTTAACACAGTCGTTTAAATAAAATGTCGCTTCATCTGAGTAAAGGATTTTAAGGCGTTAAATTTTTAAATTGCTATCATTTTCTGAAAAAAAAACTATCCTATGATAACACATTATAGGTTTCTACACTTACATGTCGATTTCTGGAGTTCGGTGCCGATCGTCGTAGTGAACGCACGCAATCGAACCTTTGGTCCGACTTTTATACACTTGTCTTATTTGTATGAGAAATCAATACAATAATTGTGATACAGAAAACTCGTGAGACGGAAAATGCCATCTAAGTATAATGGCTCACGTAATATACGGGGAGAACATTACTGAAAAAGAATATAAAAGCTTTACAAGAGAAATAGGAAAAATATTAGACATAGCGTATTGAAACTCGGAAGTAGCTTGGAAGAAACCGTTCAAGGAACTATGACTAAAATAGAACGAACGTGACTTTTGTCATTAGTTCAATATAAAATATTTTTAATCTGTTATTATCGGTGCAGAAGTATAATCGTTTTTCTGTTTAATCATGTATTTTATAAATTCAACCTGTTTATATAAATATAAATTTTTGAAGGATGCCCCGGATTGTCATAGAAATGTAGCTATGTTAAACTTAATACATAAACAACGCTATTACTGATATATAATGTCTACCCTCACATATACGAGTACCATAGTTGCAACCTTATATATTATTTTAGACTTCGGCTTTTATTACAAATAACTATTAGGAACAAGCTGGTGCCTACTTACGGTTCGGTCATAATTTCGGTAGTAGTAACTATACTAACTTTGCTGCATCAGTTTAGCAAGTTCATTTCAGCCGTATATTTCTTAAGCAATTAAATTTCGGAAGTTCGCCGCAAAGCCAAGCACTAATAGATGCTTTCTACTTGTGGATTTTCAAGTACTGTTGTATAAGAATCTCGCTCAAGACGGAAATGCCCGTGACATATGATGCTGATTGGCCGATACATCATACGCGATTAGTACACTACCGAAATAGTAAGTTACACATCGAAGGTGCGGTGTCATCTATATTGCTAATAAGGATCTTAGTCATATGTGGAATGGGTTAGCCTTCTAAGAACCGCTTCAGGAATAGATTTTATAATGCGATAAAAATATCATTCCAAGTAGCAGTGTATCACCTGCGAAATAAAAGTAACAAAGGACCTAATCACAAATGCCACGCTGGCTATCAGCTTTCTTTTTAATTTGGCTGCTTCCTTTTGGCAGCAGGTGCCACCGATATTGCTTTTGTAAAGCTCGGACAATTATGGTAGAAGTCGAATGCATTAAAATTTATGTATATAAGGCATGTGCTCTTTGAGAAAGATATGCATATTTATTGGCTGAATCAGTACAACCGACTGCATTGCTATACGCTGCACATATGGTAACTATACAAGCAGCTATAATATTTGCTACAGCCTAATGTTTCAGAAATAGGCAAATATAACATTATACATTACCTGCATCTAGAAATGATACCCCTTTTCCATTTGCGAAAACAAACAGTCAATTCCAGGCGTTGGTTTCATCTGGCGCTTACATATCTATATGAAAATCTCTAAGAGCAAATGTCTTACATTTGATTGGAATTTAAGCCACAAATAATCGTAAACCTTTACAACACCGTCCCAAAGTGAAACGCTTATAACAGTTTGTTAATACTGTATATGTTCTTAGACAGAAATACGAATTTCTGAAATTCCCCATAAACTAAAGTATAAAACACGATAATACAATATAAACGGAAGACGGGACAATATGAAATTTAACGTAACGAACTTGAAAAAGCAATATGGTTGTATTTTAACATGCTGCTCTGGTATCATATATATAGGTTCTTATTCAAGTATCGATACAATGAAGTCCATAATATTAGAGAAAAGTAGGATGAAAAAGGCTACTTACTTACATGCAGTAGTATTAAATGTAAATTATGGCGCTTTTGAATAGGTGAAGTGGAACCACAATAGTACCTTCATTTTTTTCTGAAAAGCATATTGGGACATTCAGATTGTTTTATTTTCTAACAGTAATTCTTTAATTACAATGTGCAACTTTAAAAATAAATTTAATAAACATAATTAGTATACCTACTTATTAGCCGGAGATCGCTTAAACTATACAGGATTGTTGTTAGTTTTAGGAATAGTTGTAATATTGGAGGTCTTCCATTCTCAAATGCTGAAGAGGTTTTTAAAGTTGATCTTTTTATCTGCAGTGGTAGATATACAAGCACGTTCTTCCTATCTAACAGCAAAAAAATATCTTAACTGCAACAGTCTTTGGTTTTCATGTGGTTTGTTAAGTTATATGTAAAATATATTTTAAGGTGTCTGAATATCAAGTAGTGACAGTGTTCTAATTTTACAAGAAAAATATTCAGCTTTTCTTTCGATGTCACTTAGATAATGAATTGAACCCATTTTCAATTCAATTCAACATTGCATATAATTCTAAAATGTACAGCTTTCTGGTAGCTTATATGGGTACTCCCCCCTTTAGGACGCAAAGTATTTTCTTTTTCAGATCTATTGAGGGAAACTCATCTGTTTTTACACTTTGGTTTCAAACCATTTAATTTGATGCAAAAATTATTATTAAGTGTCTTATTGTTAAAATTTCTGAATCGACATCTAGTAAACGAAAACTAGTCTAATTTTAAAAAAAAGTACATAAATTTAAAACAAACGCAGGCAGCTTTCAAAATGAAGAATACTCAATAGTTTTTTTATTGCCCGCTTTCAAAGAGCTCTTGTCTTTCAGAATATGAAAAACGTCAAAAAAGTGGCTAATTGTCTTACATTACGGGTACATATGTACACTTCTTTCTTGCGTTGGGTGTATGCGAGTATGTTGTAACCAGGAACACAGTTAATGACATGCACCGAAAAATTCCTTCTCCAATCTTCCACCACCGTTAAATTATTAATCATTACGCACTTCCCTCGTTTCCGGGTAAATGTTCGAGCACACACAGATCTTTAATTAATAATTATTTTCTTGTGCATCGACGAAATTGGAAAATGGTGACTCCGTCGGTAATAACGTTGAATTGTAAGTAAAAACAGAGTCGGGTCGCCACATGTCGCGTCGATACAACTTCCCGTTATGTTTCTTGCTGCTCCCGAGAACTAATGGCCTATCGCAATTTCTAATAATTAATCATGCGGTTTTTCTTTTCTGCTGATAATCTCCATTTAATTTCAGATGCAGAACGACGATTCCTTTGGATGTGCAATTGCAGACTTTTACTTCCAGGGTAAGGTTCAGTTTTCGTTTTGTTTAAATACTTAACCTAAAAACATTTAATGCTTAGAATCCGGTTCACAACGCTTCTAAGAATGAACACTTTATGTGCATTCTCTTAGAAAATGAGGTATAAGAGTGGTTAAAAATTTATTCTGATCTCGTTGGTTATTTTTAAGAATCGTGACTAGCTGGAAAGGTCAATTAGGAAAATCTGACATAAAAATTTGCGTGGTTAATCTACATATTTCATTGAAATAAATTCTGCATCGTGCGATGACGTTCATAGAATGTGGAAAAATTACCAGATTGCTAAGTCTTTATGAATTTCGCAGCCAGCCAGGCGGTATTTTTGATTGGCTTAAAGGTCTTGCAGATTTCGTGGTTGTGGTTTTTATACACCTGACATTTCCTCATCGATTTTCATCGGGAAATAAATTTATATTGTCAGCTACAATATTATCAGGCAGTAGGTTTAGGTAAATATCTGCTGTTAAGTCGCTATTTATGAAGTGTGGATCTATTATGTTTTGACCAATAAAACCCGGCCCCACATTTTGTTTCTGAGATTACTGTGTGTGCTGTTTCATCATCCAGTGACTGATAACTGCCAATGGGAGGGTTGATCTCTATGTTTCGTCCCTGACGCTTTTCATGTAGTGTAATTTTTTGGACAGTTAGTTTAGTTAGCTGACATCTATAGATCATATCTACAAAATATCAACTTTGTATCTCAAAGCGGTGTTGTCCTATGGCTAATTCTTGAGCTGTGAATTGTTCATAAAATGGATCCTGTAGAACGAAGATACGCAATAATAAAAAAAAACCCATCAAATGGGCATGACGCCAACTCAAATTCATGAAGACATTGTGGTTACTACTGTGGGGTCTGCAGTTTCTTATGAACCTATGACATAGGCAAACGCTGGCGACGAGATTTTAAATGCGGAAGAACATCCTGTAATCCTCCCGTACCGGTAATAGCAGACAAAAATACTAAAAAGGTATACGATATCGTACAGCAAGAGCGACGCATTAGGGACATTGTAGAAGATAGTGGTTTATCATATTGTCTCATCTATCTAAAGATGGTAGAGCAGCGACACCATATGATTTAGAATGTACTTACCTTATGACTTTGGAATGCGTTAATTTGCAGACTTATAGAAATGAAAGTAATGTACCATTGCCAAAATATGTATGTTTATAGTTCACAAAAAAATAAAATGAGGTACTTACACGTGTAAGTCTCACCCACCTATGGAGCTGAAGAGAGAGCGAATCCCTCACTTTCCTTACCTCTATACTTAATAATGATTAGTACGCATTTTTTTATGGTACGTACGTATGTGACAATATCATATGGTGCACCACATACTGACTAAAGAATTAGATATGTGCAAGATGGGTGCCTCGAATGTTAACCAGCGATTAAAAAAGAAATCCGGTGTAGACTTGTAATCCTCTTTTGGAAAGGTACCAAGCAAACAAAGTGAACTTTCTTAGTCGGTATGTAGGTAACCATGGACTAGTCATGGGTGCACTACTATGATCCCGAGACCAAAGCGTAAAATTAAGAGTGGAAACATCTTGGTTCTCTTTTTCCATGCAAATTAACAAAGTTGAGCTGTCTGTGTTCTAGGATGCTCAAGGAGTCATCCTGATTGACGATTTGCAAAAGGGACAGAGCATTACAGGGGCCCAGTACTTACAAATGATTTCTAATGCTGCTAGCCACACAACTTGTATTGACATGGTGTTATACACCAAGCAGGCTTTGAATTAGTAGGTCATGCGTCGTATTAGCCAGATCTCACCCCCGGTGAATATAGGTTGTTTCCAGTAATGGTGACTATTGAGGGAGACTATGTTGAAAAGTAAACAATGTAATGCCACTAGTTTTACTGAAAGGGGGTCAGGGGTGCAGAATAGGGACCCACCCTCATATCTGTTTACACATCCATTTAGGCAGCAGAAGGCTTGCAAAATATGGATTATCATTGGTCATGTCCATCATTATTGCACTAATATTATTATCCGAAGCAAGTTAGGTGGTTGACGTAGATGAATTATCCAGAGCGCGGACTGTGGGATATGTCCAGTTTCTTTGAATTTTTTAAATAGCCTGGTCACTGTAACAGTGGGATTTCTCTGCCGATTAACGTTATTAAATTAATCATATGCATCTTGATGTGAGCGTTGTCGATGCGTAGGCAATCATCGTTTGGATTTTAGTATTCGTTCAGGGGTTTCACCATGTTCGCAAGTTAAAGTTAAACATTTGTATTTATTTGAACCTTTTAACTTATTGTATAAGGTACTTCAAACTGACATGAAGAAGGAAAAACCAAACGTGGTCATAGTGTTTTGTAGAATTATCATCAAACCAATCAAATCCATTATTGACACCTGCAGGACTTGCTTTTATAACGTTCTTTGTAGATTAATTCGAAACACGATTTTTCACAAAACTTTTCGTATCAAACCGCATAAAAATAAACACCAGGTTATATTTCAAAGATAATACAAGCAGTACAAATCTGCAAAAATCGCTTCTTAGTCATTAAAAGGAGTTCAATAACAACTTTTTGGTGCCTTAGTGGTGGATTAGCAAAGTGACCTGCAGCAGCATCTTGTTGGAACCACATGTTCTCTTTTATCTGGTTTTGGAAAAAAATCGTCTTTTGGATTTGTTTCTTTCAGAAAAAACAACAATTTTGTTTGTTAAAATATCTTCTCAACTGGGAATGAGCTTTATCTTGGAATATTATATTTCATAATATATAAATTATAATGGTTCCAGGGTATTCTATAGCACAAGCAACAAATTCACGGATCTAATGGTTTCAATTTTTGCATCAAGAGAAGCCCTTTACCTGGGTGTAGAGACAAATATTTTCGCAAAATACGTTTAGTTATCATGCTTTTAAGCCCTAATCCTTGAGCACGACGAAGAATCTATAAATGGGGAAGCTTTGCAACACTATCTATTGTTTATTGCTTTTCGACGGTTTTCGGTTTTCAATGAAAACAAAATCTAAGGAGGGGTTTGCTATAGGATTAAATTTTCATTTAAATGAAATATGCGTATAATTTGATATTGTAAAATTTGACGTTTGATTGGTTTACGTTATTTTTTATATTTTGTTTTAGAATCGTTTCTTTTGCAATCACATGCACTGTTAAAGAGTCTTTTTGGTACGAATTTCTTGTTAAAGTAGTTATTAAACGTCAACATTGCTGTCAGTTTTTTGGTAATGGATAAATGTATATCTACACGATACTTTGCGAAGTTTCTAGTTATTCTACAGTCAGTAGCCACTTCTAGCTCCTCTGAAACCTCCGTCGCTTTCCTGAAAGCTCGGCTGGTTGTATGATGCGATTTTTCAGGACCTCCGGCTAAACGGAAGTGAAACTGAAATGCAGCGCGCATTTTACAGACAGGTATTTATGCGGCTACGTAAAACATAAACAAAACCCATCACAGGAAGTCACCGGCGGCGTATATTTA
The DNA here is from genome assembly GCA_025024175.1 of Rhyzopertha dominica. Lineage (NCBI taxonomy): Eukaryota > Metazoa > Arthropoda > Insecta > Coleoptera > Bostrichidae > Rhyzopertha > Rhyzopertha dominica. The sequence goes on from QCXZ01000003.1 coordinate 49,672,621, forward strand.
ATTCAATGCGTGAGGCCGTTTATTACCGCAGCTCGTGTTCACAGTTTTCAGGCCAGAGATTAGTTAACATGAATGTTGCTGTGATTAGAGCGACTGTTAATCGGAATCTTCCGTTTTGCTTTGCTTTCTGAATAACATTAAGTTACGCAAAATTGCGAAGGAAGGAAATTGTCACTGGTACATCACTAGAGCCTCTTAAGTAGTGATGATGAATCGGTTAATGTAAAAACCGATCCACCTTTAGTACCTACCTGTATTTTAATCAGTCAGGAGAAATAGATTTGTTGATGCTTGTATTTCGCCTTCTCAAAAGACAGCAAACTTTTTGATCTTAATTTTTTATGGAACCAGGACATGGAGCTTATTGACCGACATGTAGCTATAAAAAGTAAAAAGAAAACAGCGGTCGATGGATGCAGTTTTGCAAGGCCAAGGAAGCTACTTCAGTTTTGTTAGGGCATCCGCAGAGTAATTACGATCGACTACTTAGAATTCATCGTTACAATTTACAAATTACTTCAAAACTCAAGAAAACGATGGGTGACGTAGACGAAAAGTTGTTGAGGAAAACTAGCAAGATCACTAAGATTATAAAGGCACACAGATATGTCTCAGGAGACAAATATACAAGCTAAATAATGGATCATGGATACTGAAACATTTACGTTAAGAACTACGTCAGAGATTCAGAGAGAAACGGGAAAACCATTGCCAATTTTTTTACCGTTGCAAATGCTGAATAGTTAGAAGAAGAACACGTTGCGAATTAAAAAAAAAAACTGGAAATTGTGATAAAAATCTATTATGATTGTGATCCTTAACTATGACCAAGCAAGTGAACCAGGAAATATATTTAAACGAGATTGTAATAACTAGTGCAACAACGTTATTTATTCGTCCAGGATCATCGTAATTCATGATGGTTCTTAAGAGCTAGAAAGGCATTGATGTGACCAAAAAACAAGTTAATATTTTTACGCTATCACTGTGGTTGAATCGACATGAATTAATACCAGACACCATCAGGAGGTGGTGGTGACGAGCTGCAAGAAGCGTTCGGCGTTTGTGAAACCTCACCAATCATTCTATACAAAAACTAGTTGTGACGGAATGATCTAAACAATAAAATTCCATAATTCCAAGTATACAAATAAATATCACTACACACTGCAATAAATAAGCAGGATTGATAAGAAAGACAGGAAGAAAGTGATATAGTTAAGTATTATATGTAAAGTGCAGTTAAGAAAAGAAGAAGTACCTACTAAACACTAATAATTACTATAACCGCTATAAACTTTTTTTAATATTAGCCTTGAAGGTAGGACAGGGTAGATTATAATCTTTTACCTTTATTAATAGTGTTTGCCACTGTATGGGAAAATAGCCTCTAAAATAATTCCTCGCGGTCTAATGAAAGCAGATGTTTGAGTCTTATTTTGCTATTGTGCACATCAGTTCTGAGTTCAGTCTTACCGGATAAATAATATTTTAGAAGTTTATAATAGAACATTACTAGACGCAACTTAACTTTCCTATGATTTTTCCACCACTAGAACTAGATCTTAAGTAAGAATGCTGAGCTTTGATTTCGCTGGAATCACCATGTAATTTCTCTAAAAAGTTGGAATTATTATTACGGATCGGTTTCTTAACTAGAAATTAGCCCTTACATTAAGCCAGTCATCATGTCAAAGCCCTAACATAAGTTAACTGTTGATAGATTTTAACATATGAGGTTGGTTATAGAGGTTAGTATTGAGCTAAAATTAAGAAGAAAAGCCGACCCTTATGACGTTAAGTACTGTTCTGAATTCCCATGATCTTTGATGGAGTATGCTCTACTTAATCTATCTCAGACCATTGGGATCTTATAACTAAAACTTACTCGATGGCGTTTCATACGATTTGGTGGCACAGATACCACACGCAGACCGGGGCTACCTGGATATCTTTTTTACACATTTTTGCAACAATCTCAAAAAGCTATAAAATGTGTCCTTACTTTTGTTATTGCACTGTGCACAGATCTAGAAATTGCACTTTAATAACACACTTGATCCAGTCACATTGTCCTTTATAATCATTCCAGTTAAATAAGCAAATTCCACAGGTTGATAGATCTTTTTTTTTATCTATTGAATATTCTTCGAATCGGAGGACGATTTGGTCCACTTTTACAAATATAGAAGCCCCTTGGTCAAAGGTATAGATGACTCTCCTGGGTTCTTAGTTTTTTGCTTCCTTTGCGTTCGCATTCAGAACAATTCTACTCCATTACCTACTTCTAGTCCACCAGAAATGTGCCAGTTGCTTTCAGTGGCATTAATACCGTCCCGTAAACTGTTAAGCCGCTGTGGAAATCCTTTCTGGATGCTACAAGTCTACAATGTCCCTTCATTTTTGTCTTCGTGGCTGCAAGTACGGCAGCATCGAGTAAAATTAATAAGGTTCATGTCGGACCAGCCACTGCTTACATAGTTTGTTCCATCATACAAATTTAGTGCTTTGTAGACGACCATAGGTGGAAATAGGCCCTTCGTTCGCACTGCCGCATTCCATTAGATTAGTGGAAGCGCGGGAATGCTCATGTACCATTTCTACTTTTTATGCTGTTTCGTGGTGCGTCCAACTTTTTTACGCAGGGGTCCGTAATATTGTTTCCATCGTAATTATATAATTTAAAAGATATTAATAAAATTAAGAATGCCATTTTTGTCAACAGAAGTCCTCGAACAAGCGTTCCATGGAGTCCATTCCTACACTTATCCTATAAAGGAGGTATCAAAAATCTGACCCGGAACAGTTTTCTTTGGAAATTTGAACCTGCTCTTCTTGTTTATCCAAATATGTTTGACTACATATCTTATACCGAACTTTTTCAGTGGAAATCCTTATTCTGTCACCACGCCAAGGGCGTTGCTAGTCAAGTCCTTTTCTTCTTGGCCGAGCAGTGTTAGGTGTTCGGCAGACTCCATGGGTTTTCAAAGGAACCTTCGCACCAACGATCTCCGAGGCACTTAGTACGTTCCTCCCTCTTGTTCGACATTTCGGTAGTTACTGCCTCCACATCTCCAAACATTCCTCTAGGGCAGTAGTCGTAGGGTCTTGGCCTAAGGGTTCCTTCATATTTTAGTACCATGATTTAATCAATATACAGGTATACCTGTAAGAATCAAAATAAAAATTGGAAGAAAGAAACAAAATAAGCTTTTCTCCAATAGTTTTGAATAGTGAATGATTTCATAAATTAAATCATATATAATTAAATAACTTTTATTCCACCCGAAATTCTTATTAGTTTCTCTTTTTTCTTATTGAAATGTATCACTTGCCTTCACAGTTGATTACTGATTGCGCAATCAACTGCAACCAGTAACAATTCAGTTCAATTTTCTGGTTATCTCGGGAACGGTTCTGTACATTATTTCACTTCTACGGCGAATAAGCGAGCCGGCCGCGAGTTTGGGATCACAAAGTCGAGTATTAATCACGTCAAACGACTTCCTGGGGTTCGTGAACCCATATATTACACTTCCTACTTACGGCCGACGTTGTACGTACACTAAAACTGCCTGTCCACGATTGCAATTAAGAAACCGCGTGCATCGGGAGGAAACCGACGCATTTGTCAAACGGATATCCAGTCACTGGACAACGAATGGTTAAAAGGACAGTCGGAAGTCGGAGACGGACGTCGGACGTGTTGAAAGGAGTTAAAGGGACTGTAGACAGCCAGGGTGATGCGGCGTGACGATTCCGGTTTCCGCATGTCAATAGATGTTTACGACTGCCTTCTTGGAATAAATGCCTACTGTTGAGGTTTAAACAAAAGTGTTGGACTTGTGCAGGAAATAGAGATTTCCTTTATAGAGCTTGCGACAATGGACATTTAGGCAAAACTTAATACACATTTGTTATGCGAGCTATACATACATACAGATGGCGAAAGTTTTCACTTCGTAATATTTATTATTTTTCCTGATCCTAAAGTAGTCTTTCTTTAGTAAAGGTTCTGTTTCTGAACTGGGTAGCATAGAAACAAGTTGATTTGTGAATAGGATTTGTTTTGCAAGGCAGTCTGATTTTCCAAAAACATTAAAGCTTCACTATCACCGATGGAATGGTTAAATGTAGGTTAGGTATGACAATAGTTATTTCAGTCTTGCCTTCACCATCATTGTTATCCTCATTTGCTTTCTCTTTAGTTCAGTCTTATTTTTTTGATTATGAACCGAATTTTCTGCAAAGCTTTCTAAAATATCTTCGTCTGGGAGATATATGCGCGCTATAACCAACATTGACGTACACGATTACTGCAGTTTTGTATGAAGTTGTTTCTAATTCACACAAAGAAAATCATCTTCTAACCACGTCTCCTGTAAATTTATTTTCAAACGGTAGAATTTACCTATTCCGGACAGCAACCTTTCGATCGCTTCTTTCTGTTGTAATCATACGAGTATAAACCGTCAAGAGATATTATGCCCTTAAAATAAGATGGCTTTTTTTGCTTGATCAACAACAAGGAAATTTCAGCATTTCGTATCTACACATGCTGTTTTTAAACGAAAATGGAATTTTCTGGCTAGATTATGAGTTTTGTTAAATCAATCTGGATGTGTAGCGTTTTTAAAACCCTACCAAGGAACCATCGCTCAATCATATATTTAAAGTTCCCAGGGTTTTCTGGGCTGTGCCTTCTACTGTTTTCTCTGAGCTTTCCTCTTAGGTTATTCCAGCTACCGATTTGCATTTTCCTTGGAGATGTTTTTAACAGCATGCAACCAACTGACATCATCATTGTTATCTTCGGTTGTCCAGATAGTTCCTGTAGCTAACGATTCATATTCTGCTTCCAAAATTCTTCGTCTTTCATGCCTCCATATATTTCCATTACATGGCTTGCTGTCTCGCACTTCCAAAGTCTTTTCTTCTATTGTTCAAGCCTATACATTACCAATGATCATCTTAGTTTTTAATGTTCTATACTGAAGTTCTATTCTGCCTTCTCTGGTCTTTTACGTGTTATTTACACATACATATTTTGTTTGCTGTTTCTTTATTTAATTTAACTTTATGCGTTTTGGAGATGTTTCTGTTGATATAAGGGTTGTGTCTTCTGCATATGCTAAACCCTGGTGTCTTTTGCTGGTAAATAAACCTTGTTACGCTTATTAAATGCGAATAATTTGACCCCTGGTTATTGGTGACATCTTAAACAAGGGTAGCGAAAATTTTAGCAATAGCAAACTGGAATCAGAAGTATATGAACGTTAACTTTTTATGAACAGAGTGCTGTGTCAGTAGTATTATGAATTAAGCAGGGAGAACAAATGACAGAGCACAATAGGAAGTAACAAGTAAACTGGGATGAATTGACTAATTAAAATCACTTCGACTACTAAGTGGATTGATAGTTCTTTGCGATGTTGCTTTACTTGCATGCTTGTTTGATGGATTTTATTTGTATGAAATTTAATTTTGTTATTCAAGTAGGTTCTTTTTCATCTTACATTCTAAGATATAAGGTGTATTTTACTCGGTAAACCCGTATTCTTTAGTTTACTTAAATGCAACAAGATTTTTTTCTGTGAATACCATATTATATGGGTATACCTAATTAATATAACTCTTTGCATTCATGCATTGCATGCATTACAGATTTTGTAAATGTGAGAAATCTCCAAGAACCCGATGCATGTGTTAACCGCTGAGAAACGCTTGCATTTGCTCCTACTCTTTGTGTGTTTACTCATCTGTAAGAATTTGCAGCATCTATGTTTAGTGCGATCGAAGAAATAGACCATCATCATTGCAATGGAGGTACTAATGCACTACAAGTGAAAGAACTGACTAAATCGGTACGATTTGTATGCGCCATAAAATTTATATCAAACAACGGATTGTTGCAGCACTTTCCGCGTTCATTAGACTAATTATTGCATCCAGCACGTGCTCATTTTCCCGGTCGCTCTTGAAAAGCGGCTATGATCATAATTTTCATGGGAATGGCTGCGGTTGGAACAGTTAAATCATGACATTCATCTCGCAGGTGTTAAGTCCAGTAATTGTTTTATTCATGAAAATTTAGCATGTCTAATGCGGCGTTTAGTCATGCAGGACTTAACGTTGCATTGTGATTACGTATGAGACGGGTAGATGATTATTTTAAGCTATATCTAGAGTCTGTTGGCATGCAAGTCTCTCTAGCCGCTGTATATTTGGTTGCTGAATTTAATATGGGGTTTGCTGTTTTTTCCTCAAATGCTTTATGGCGCATGGCGTTAGGTTTGGTAGTTAATAAAACTTAATTAGGTAGCTGAGTTTTTTTCTATTTTACAAGGTTTATCAAATACATCTGACAATCGTCATAAACAGTCATTTTCGAATTAGTTTTAATGCTCTCTGAAAATGTTCAACTATGGTCGAAATGAGCTATCTAATAAATTTCTTGAAACACAGTAAATTAAAACATTCAGCTTGTTTCCAAGCTAGATGCCCAGTTAATTCAGGTTGTTTCACAATGATTGTGCCTTTGAAACTATTCAATTAACACGAACGCCGCTTGCATCTTTGCGTCATTCTGCTGCTTCTTCAGTGATAGCTTTTACCTATTTTTTCTAATACAAAAGTCGTTAGATTTTTTTCGGTTTCGCACCCTATAAATTGAATTATCTTCCTGAATTAACGTTGAGCAAAAGTAATGACCGTGCTAGAAGCTTGAATGAATTGCATGCGGATAAAGCTGGTCCATCGCAAAAACCTCTTTGAACGTCTGAAAATTTAGGGAGATTGGATCAGTTCAGGATCGAAAACATAAATTCGACTGATGAAGCTACCGCCTTACCGTTTTGTATCATGTTGTTTATGGAAAATAGGGAATCTGTTCGAAAGATTTAGTAATCCTCTGCAGTAATGAATGCCATCAGTCTTCGACTTCAACATAAGTTTTGTCCTTTCAAGATTCACTTGATGCATTAATTAAATGAAGACAATCTTGATAGACAACTTGAATGCTTACTACAGAACTGAGTGCACATTTTTTTAAGTTGCGTTGTTAATCGGCATAACTGCAGATACTGGAGCGATGCTAATTCTCTCTTGATGCTGGAAGTACACACTCGGAGACCAAAAGCCCTAATGTGTTGGCTTCAGGTTTTCAGGTCAGGTTTTCTCGATAAGCTAGACAAACTAACAATCTATCCCCATATCTTTCACATCATGCAACAAGATGAGGAGTTGAATAAAAATTAAGTAGTTTTACAGTAGGGGCATGTTCTCTCCTGCCGAGTAACTTATTGATGACAATTTCCAGGGGCAGAGAGGACCTGCTGAATGCCCAACAATCTCGAGATCGTGCACCCCTAAATGCAAAATGGGATATTACTCCACTCCTCTTTCCTAATAAAAAATTAAGGGTGACACCTGTCAGGGGTAGAAGGTTGAAGCTTCAATTGCTACGTCAAAAGGTCTTCGCATCCTAAACAACATTGATATGTTGTAACTCGAATTTGTCCTCCATAACAATTATCTGTAGTATTTACAAATTGCGACAGTCGCGTAGATACCGGTTTGATTTTAAATATTGCATTAGCAAAATAGTCCTATACAAGCATTGTATAAAATATGACGCTTCTAAATAGCGCCTGAAGGCAGCACTATAGTGAAAACATTTGTTACTTTTGTCAACTTACAAAATAACTTCAGTTCAGTTTCAGTCGAGTAGTAGAGAAGAATCGTCAATTTCAACACGAAGATTTTGGTTTATGTTTTCACTTTACAAAGTGTGCCATCACCAAAGCTCCTTCATCAACAATCGCCCTTTTTTTCCCGCACGCGTATTTTTATAATGTTCCCGGTGTTTAAAGTTTATTCGGTGAATCTATCTAGTTCATTTGTGGAATCACTTTTTTGCATATTTGCTATTTCAATTTGAACACAATATTGTAATCTATTTACACGAAGTACGAGCTTACTGACCAACAATTCTTTAAAAAACCTGCAGTTGGGGTATTTATTACACATTGCTATTGTACAGTACCGATCTGAGTAGTGCACTGGTAAAATCTCCTTACCATTCGCTTGGTATTCTTACCGATTTCGGTTTTGCCATTAAAATTTTGGAGTCGTATTATAAATTCTAGAACTTAATTTTGACAGATTGGATTTGGATTGATTTGTCTTAAATTCTCCTTTGAGGTTTTATTGGAAAAAGCAGAAGGCGTATTATTTTATAACAAGCAGGTGGTCACTGTAATTCTTCAAATTTAGTCGTTTTATCCATTATTTTTATTTTCTGCGAATAAATAGTTATTTAATTCGCACAGACAATAAAAAGGCGAAGGACTAAGGCGGTTTCTTTGATCCAATTAATAGACTGAAAGCATGTCAGATTTGTTTTAATTGCTAATGACTCCTCACAATTAGAGATTTCAGGTAGATTGATTCCGTGGTTTCAGTCAACCCTAAACTTCTTTTACGATCCTATGCAAAACCGTCACCGGGAAACAAGGAAAAAGAGCGCAAAAGTGCTGTGTGAGGTTTAAAAGTCCGTTTTGCGCGTTCTTTGCTCTATTTTGTGGAAGCAGCTGCCCGTTCTCAGGGCCTCACCTGCCTGCGCCGACAGTGATACAATTGTTCGTTGGTAGCTCGTGCCGTCTGAGGACCAGTTACTTCGCAAATGTTCGCTAGTTAAATAGCGTTATTTGCACACCAGTGTTTTACAGCAACTCCATTTGTCTATTAGTGTTGKCAATGACGTAACATCAAGAACGGGGTCTGCCGACGGCYGAGGWCATGCAGGTGCGTGTAATTTTAGAACTKTTTAACACGGTAACTTCTTTACGTAAGCGGAATAGGAGGGTTTTTGAAATAATATTAGACTTTTAAAATATTTAAATGCGGCAAAAAAGCTTGAGTGAACTTGAATAGAGGTCACTTTTCCCATGGTTATTGTTCCTTTTGTGCGATATATTCTGCAGAATTGTTGATCATGTACCGTCTCCGAATTTAGCATTTTGAATAATTTTGGCAGAATTATTCTACATGGGCGGGATGTAATTCGACATTGGCACGATGAAGGACGGAATAGACTTTTCGGTTACCGACCGAAGTATTTCATTGTCTGTGAAAATCACCGTTTGCCAGACAAGTTGCGGATAATAATGAAGACCATGTGATTGTGTTTCGACATTTACACAAGCATATAAGGTGATTACTGTATCCCGTCTGTTGTTTGTAGCGTTCTTTCCAGAATTTTGTTATAAAAACCATATGGGCGTCATTTATTAAAGCGATTTTAAAGATTCTTGTCGTAAAAATTATTATAATGTTTTAAAGTAGATAATTTTAACAAGGTATACATTATATAGCTTGGGTTATGTTTTTTAAGTGTAGAATTAAAATACTAGTACATAAGGCATTTACAATGTTATCCTAAGAAAAACGGGACCGAAATGGGCTAATCGAGCCAAAAGTTTAGGGAGAACTGACGAAGATGTATTTCTTTAGAAACTGATTCAGTTAATTTTGAGAGGTTAATTTATCTCCTCTTTTTTAGGAAACTATCCATCCCTAGGTTTCGGTCCACAATTGTGCAATAGTAATAGGTAAAAAGGTATACAAAGTGTGCTGGAATCTACTTGCAAGGGCCTGACAGTGGATTAGGTTTACAAGAGGAAAAACATTTTTATTTTTGGTTTTATGCTAAAACTCCAAAGGATAAACATTTCTTGTGTGTTCTGAAATGAAAACGTCAGTTATCGGAAGGAATTTTTTTTCTTGATTTTGGACTTGATTTTAACCTGTAATTTTTAATATCCGTTTACTGTTTTAAACGTTGTTGTTTTAAATGTTGACTTTGGAGCAGAAAATTTATTTGATTCAATGTTATGGTATGGATATTTAAAGTGATAAAAAATTTAACAATTGTATCAGTTAAAAATTAAAAAAAAAGCAGGACAAACGGTTGTGTTGGTGTTGAAATCTGTGCAGGATTAATTACGAACCTCAATTAAAGGGGTGGTTACTCCAGCTGGGCGTTAGTAAAGTCCCACATTCAAAGAATTTTAAAAGAGAGGATAATTCACTTGTACAAATTGAAATTTAATTATACATAGGAACCAGGAGATTATGCAAAATGTTTATGTTTGTGGATGGAAATTTGAGGCATCGTTTTCTACCAACGCAGCAGGTTGCCTTACAACATGTAAGATATTAAAGAGGTATTAATACAAATTTCAGAATTTTAAAAAGTCGATAGTCCATACATTTTTGATAACGACGGTAATCACAACATATATTTAGATATGTTAGAAAGTTTCTTAACGATGGACTTGATGATGGCGAATGTAATTACCTGCCTACAATGCTTTTTTTGAGCATAGCGGTTATCCTGAACATTATTCTCGCCTTGTTACTAACTGGTTATACGTTAAATATGGAGCTCAATGGATTGGAAATGTTCCTGTATTCTGTCCTGTCACGAGTCCTGGTTCAATAATTTTAGATTTTTATTTATGGGGAGGTTTAAGACAAATTGTGATTTCCTGCTTAATACCTTAATGCTGAATAATTAAAAAGTCGAATAAGTGATGCCGTGGCGTCATTGTCAATCAAAGAAGTTCAAATGAGTTTCAAGGAGCTTCGTTTTAGAMTATAATTAATTGTGCGCAGATAGGGGTAGGTGTTATTATACTTGAACAATTATTGTTTTTGTTGAAAATTACTTTCATACTCTTTTATCGAAAACTGTTTTTTTTTGAGTTGCCATTTCTTCAAATTGTGCTTTTCAGCTACATTTTTGTTATTTAACTGGAGTTGTCAATTTGTCAAAGTGACATCACCAATGTGATGAGATTTAAAAAACATAAAAAATAGCCCAAAGCCTTAATCAAGTTTTTAAAAATATTTTTCTTTAGCATATAATTAAAGATAAAAAAAATTCCCCTTGTAAAGACAATCCGGGGACATACTGTATGTATATGTATGCGCCTTGCGTTGCGTTGCAAGTGTTCTTTGATTATTTACAAACATCAAATACTACGATGTAAATTAAAAAAAAATACAAGACTCGTTAATTATACAAGTAAGTAATGTTTGCTGTTTTAATCTTCATATAGCTCTAAATAAAGTAAGAGCTGAGTGCGGTTTGATTGTAATAACATATATATGAAGAATCCTTACCACAATAATTTATACATCTTAAATACGTATTTAGGCAGCTGCCATCTTAAGTAGTAGTTAAAATAAGCGACTTTTTGAAATACATGGCTGGATTTAACCGGAGGATATTCTCCTCATCAAACTTTTTGTGGGAAAGTCAAAACTAGTAAACCATTTTCTAACGACAAGGACCACAACGCACTTAAATCATCTTTATTTAAAGAAATAAAGATAACTTAACGACTTCAGATTTAAACCCGATTCCAAGATTCTCATTTTTGAGCTATCGTCGGATAAGCGATTCGATTAAACGTGAAATTCACATAGTATAAATCCAGCCGTATAGTTTAAGAAGTCGCTTCCTTTAAGTCCTACTGAAGATGGCAGCTTAGATGCCGAAATAAAGTAAGGGTTTTTCGTATACAGTTCAATTGATGCCGTGTCTTGATAAATTACGCAATTCCAGTTTTCCTGTTTGTCAGCTTTGCATAAAATCAATATTTGTATTATCTGAAGGATTCCATTTCTCATCGGCCCACAGTATCCCTTAGGCGGCCTCTAGCGGACACTGCCGATCGCCGTCCTCTTTTTTTATTTCCACCAAATACTTACGAGTAAGTTAACCTGCTGTATAATATACTACTTAATTGTCTTTGACAATATCATCAACTGGCAGCTTTAGTGCCGTTGGGCAACGTGTGCGATGATCGGTTCTTGTTCGTTTTGTTGTTTCAAGTGGGTGGTCGAGAAGACGTGGACTGGCCGACCACCGTCGGTGGCGAATGGTGCACCGGGTGTTGCTGCACCACGATTTTGATGAAGGGTATCCTAAAATGTTTCTTTATTTGCATGCGTTTCTTAGCAGGCGACTTTTAAAGGCATTTTAGTTGCAGGGAATGTTTTTTCCAATTATATTTCTCTTATCGAAGCTTAAATAATTACTTGCATCTAATCTGAAAATTTTGTATTACATATTTTCGCGAGGTTTTTTTTACGTTGGTTATCAGTTCAATGTAAAATAGAGATGTTTATTACTGCTAGCAATGTTCATTTGTACCAAAGCACTACCTCAATATATTTGTTGAAACATTCATGAGTACTAAAAATTTTCGGCGGTTTCACGCACAAATTGGGTGAAATTTCACTTGTGGAAAGACATCTTATGCAATGCTGTTAAAACAACTATTTCTGTTAAACAAGGTCATTACTTATAATGTTTCAGCTTTCTATTACTAGTCTAATACCAGTACAACCATCAATTATTTAAAAAAACAACATCGAATACTCTACAACAATTACAAATACGAAGTATCGTTCGTCCTTTCATTGACTGAATTCGCGCCTCTTTTCAACCAATCACATTCAGTGTATTGCACGCTTGTAATCATTGTACGTTCTTGCCATAATATGTTTACGTAAACAAAACCTAAACTAATAGCCACTATACCGTTGACAAAAACTAGGTCACTAAAACAGATTCTCAGTTGTAGGCAAAACATTGGCAGGGTTCATACAGACTTATTCGAGCAACTTACCACATATTGAACAATATCAAATAATAGCAAAATCTACAATTACAATGCATAATCAAACATAAACACGTGTGCTTTCGTCTTTCGCTGTCATGCTGTCATTTGTCATATGTTACGGGCATGTCCATCATCCGATTGCCCGTCTCTTTGCCAAACATTCGATTATTACGTCATGATGACGTATTTCAAATAAGGCATTGTTTCCTGCCAATTTTCAATTATTTTTTAGAGCATTAAAACTACACAGATGAAAGAAATCGCACATCTTCACATCTTTCAACAGATTTTTCCAAAAAAGTGTCGTATACCCCATTGTGTGGAGCATTTTCGTTGGAATCGTAGGATCAACAAACGGTAAAATCTAGTTGTCACAATCTGATTTTCTCGAGCATAGTTCAGTGGCGCAAATAACATCTTAACCAACTTGATTCGTTTTCGTCATACAGGTCTTTTTCAATTTTGACATCTTTCTATTGACGCTCACATCCCGGTTGTTATCCTATAATAATAAAATTTTATGTATTCTCTCGACTTGTGTTAAATTAGTCATAATAAACATGCTATTGGGCAAAAATAAAGTAACCAACTAAGGATTACTAGTTATCAATGCCGCATAGAAATATGAACGCGAGTACTATAACACGCTATGTATTAAAAATGTGTAGGCCGATGTTCCTTAGGTATGGTAAAATATTTTACGGTGTCCAAAAAAATGCGCTAAACGAGTCCCAATCATATTAGTTCTCACTCCTTTAGTGCATAAAAGAAAGAGTAGGATAGATATCAGTCAAAGTAGTAATAAATCAGATGGACCGAAGGATGGGATCTCCTCCCAGAAATCAGGGATTAAAACTAAAGAAACTCACATTACAATACGATATAAAATATTTTCCCTATAACTAAGCGTTAATATCTATTAACTCTAAGTAGTATCGTCAGTTGATCAATTGGCCAATACACGCTTTCAAGGTTTATTAGCAACAACAATGAAAGAGGACTTTAAAAAATCGGACCCAAATCTGGAAGGTCATGAAAAAATAAAACCCAATATGAATAAGTTGATTAAATTAATAATGTGGAATGTTGTCCCTACTTGCAAGTGAATCTTAAAAATGGTCTGTTCCATACCAGCAATTTTTGTCGCTACACAATATTGCCTGCATGTAAATTACTTCCTCAATTACGCGTAACATTGCAAAATCTTACTTAGTAATAAATAATCTGAATCATATTGGTTGGGAGGGTAAAGCGGCTTTGTCCTGCATGGATTACTGAGATTCTAATTATGCAAATTTAGCTGTCGGTACTTTTGAACAGTTATCGTGATCTGTATGAGGAAATGAACGTGCGAAATGTCCGCCAACTGCGAAAGGAACGTCCTGTTGTTACAGATAAGCGTTTCACACTAAAGTAAATATTTGCAATTAAATCGAAAATGCCATTATCGATAGGTTGCAACACGACGGAAATGTGGCGCCAGTGTGCCATTGTTAATGAATGTAGTGTACTCTACAACTGCGTAATGTATATGAATGAGCATAGTATGATAAACAAACCGAAGCTGATAGCATAGATAACGAAGACGTAATCATTGCGTTCGGAACAATAGATAAAAGAGTATAGTCAGCTTGCATAGATACACAGGTGTTAGTAGCATGAATTTCAAGTCTTGTCATTGTGAGGACTGGCGCCAACATCCTATATATTGAATGTTTAATCGCCTTTGTGGCAGTGAAATATTAAACTAATGTAAGCAAACTAAGCAAATCTACCGTAAGAGGGACTGATTGTTACCTAAAATTGTTGAGGTGCTCCTTCTAGCAGAATGATGCACCATGAGGCTGAATTGCGGTATCCGTAAAGGAAAAGATCAAGTAAGTAGCATGTAAAGTGGTACAGTAAATTATCTTAAACTATTACCTGCGTTTGACGAATTCATCTCCTTCACGAGGGTTTTAATAACTTGAGCACTTCCTGTTAGAGCCGATATTAAAAAATTTTGCACACTGTCTGGTTACTTAAGATCCCCTTTCCTTCCTGCGGTTCAAATATATTTTGATTGTGTCGTTCAATATGCGTATTCCAGTACTAGTTAAATATTCTTCTTTTTTGTTTAACCATTTTGCGCCTTGCACACTTCTTCTCCATTTTTCTTGGCTTCTCCTCATTTTTCTCTTATTTAAATTACTACTTCGTCAGAGGTTATCTTCTGATAATATTTACTTTAATGTAACTGTAAGCATTTCTCTCAGAGGTTATATCTGCTTTTCGTATATAATCCGCCCTAAGAAAATTGAAAGTTCCTGGACTCATTCCAAAGTAATTAAAGAAATTTTTCTTCGTGTTCAAGTACTAAAAAAAGGCGTATAAAATGCACCATATTTTGCTTGTAAGAGAGGGTGAACCCAATATTGTCGATTCTGCACACAGTTTATGTTTTGTTTATGCTTTCTTCTTCGATTGACCTAAGTGAGCACTAATATTTTTCATTGTACCAGTTATTGCAGAAATCGCCTCACCTGTAAAAAAGCATTTACCATATATCGCAATATGGCATCGCAATCGCATCCTGTGAAAACGCCCGTAGGACCGGTTGTATTTAAACCGAGCTTAACCCGCCATCGTTGCCTAGCAACGCCATAAATCCTGTGTTCTGATTGGTGTTGCTATAGCAACGACCGCGAGTTAAACTTATCAAATTTGAACCTAAATGTTTCGTACTAATCAGGCCATTTTAATTCAGTTTTTATTATGTCGTTAGGTTTACTTAAGGTAACACAATTTGCTTTCGTTTTATGAAATTTATATGTATCTAATATGTCTTACATACTTATACTTTGGTAAATCCGTGGTCAAATTTCGCTATGTTTGGATGCACTAGAATCACCTTCACTAACACACGATAGTTTTCACCGAGACTACTGAAAAGACTGGAAAGTATCTGAAGTGTACTTTTCTTTTTTGTTGTAAACACAATATACTATTTCACTCGCTTGACWCCACATTTTTTTTCTTTTCGTTTCTTTATATTAATTAACGTACGTCTTAGGAGTGCGCTGGACTGCTGGACCATAATGCGTGTAGCTTCTGCTGCTATACACTTGGACAGTATGTAGATATACCGGGGTTTCACGAAATTTGAACGAACATCAAGAACGTGGGAAATCCATTGCTTGCGAATATATGTATTATTTGTGTAGCTTAAGTACATTCTTAGTAGAAAATTTGGCTGTTTCCTGTATTTATTTTTATTACACTGAAGCTTTGTTTAGGAAGTAGCACAAATTATACAATTCAGTTCGAGGTTCTTTAATTATTGCGTTTAGGGACTTAATAGCTGTCGAAAGTTTTAAAAATTAAAAAAAGGGTACAATTTAGTAAAAATAATACAGAAAATCGGCCTGTGGACTTAAAAGAAGTATACATAATTTTCGGAAACATTGTATTTCTATGTTATTCAGGATGGTTCTCATTTCATGGAACAATGTATATTTCTTTTCCTAGTAATGACAAATTAAAGCAATTTCTGTTAGAAAGCTTTAAATTTTATATAAAAAGGTAAATAAATGTACTTTATTACAATGCGGGGTCTGTCATAAGCAGAAATTCGTGAGTGCACGTGGCTTTCCCAACACCCTCTGAGCTATACTATACCTACGTATAGTATTTTCATTTGGTTTGTTGCACAATCAGCTGGTTAGTTAGAACATGCCTATTTCTGTTCATAGGAGACCCAGCTGTGTCGACTCTAGGCATGCGGATGCAGAATACACTCTAAAAACTCCATCTTCATGCTGTACCTGTAGATAGGTTAATTTTTGTACATAGAATAATTTTGACTCAAAACAAACGTAAACTTTAAAGATAAGGCGGAACTATTTTTATTTTACATTTTTTGACGTCTTGCACCGTACTTTGGTGGTCATTTTCTAAGAACTCTTATAAGTCGTCTAGCGGTCACTTTACGAACTATGACGTATTTCGTTCTATAAGTACAGGAAAAGCCTACCAAAAAAGTGTATTGAAATAATTCACTATTCCCTCTACCATGTATTTAACATACGCGTGTCCACATCAAACTTACGGGTGCATCAAAGATAGAGCCACCTGGGACTTTTTACTGCTTCTATACAAATTCTTCATTCTATGTACTAATCTATAAATATTAATTACCTACCGATTTTTTAAATAACTACATCGAAATTGCGCCTCCTTGTAAACTTCCACAAAAGAACTGTGGATAAATGCGTTAATTGCTGTAACTAAATGTTTCGTTTGTTTCAGGTGTTCCTGTCAAGACCCCTGCAGCAGCGCGTCTCACGATCAAAACGGCCGATGCCTTTTACGAATTTTGGCAGCGCATTTGCCACTAACATCGGGGTCCCGACGGTGGGGCGGAGGAATCTCGGTCTCCTTTTCGCCACCGCGAACTGGCCATCAGCAGCCCGGGTGAGTGGATCGGCATTCCTTCAGCCTGCCGACTTGTTCTTATTTTGGCCGACGCGCTGCCCTGAAAGCGCCTGTTCATCTCGCAATTGGAATGTTTAAATCGCCGCATTAGACAATGACGTGGTGAAATGGGAATGTTTACAGTTAGATGAAATTCCCGCGGTGTCTATCGGTTTTTTGGCGTATTGTTGCCCCAGCCGTCGACGTCGTTAAGTATTTTGCAATTAAATTTTTGCGGTCCAGGGGACGCGAGGTATGCGCAATTGCCACGGCGGTCGGTTTTTCTACAATTGCGTGCAGTCTTCGATTTTTTTTTCAGTGAAAAGTTTGTGCGGCGGTTTGGGGAAGTAGGTCGTGACGGTAGTGTCGTTTGATCGAGCTTTTTGGCACCGATATTTGTAGCCTGACAAAAAAAATAAACTTGTTATTGATATTATATGGTTTACCTAAAGAAAAACTACTATATCAATTAAACAATTGCCAAATACTTGAGTACCTATTCAAAGCTTTTTCCCAACAGTATTCGCCCGCAGTGCCGTAGAGCTAATTAAAAAGAGACAAACGATTCTCAAATCTAAATCTGGTCTAAATTTTATGTATTTTATAACTAATCTACTAAGCTAGTCGGCTGACTGGTTCTGTTTCTGGCCCTTTTGTTATTAAAGAAATATTCGTTAGAACAATCTTTCATCTATAGTTGTGCAACCCTTTAAGCTCTCCGTATAAAAGTTCTTCGCCTGGAAATCGAACCAGTTCATAACAGCGGTCTTGAGATCCCTGTCATTCTCAAACCGTTGTCCAGCAAACCACTGCTTGAAACTTACGTTTCATATAGGAAGAATAGGAAGAATAGTTGCAAGGTCGGGCCTGTAAGGTGAGTGTTTCAAACGAAAGTCATGAATCTTCTCCTCGGTTGTGGCAGCGGCATGGAAACGAGCATTGTCGTGGAGGAGGATTATTCTCGTCAACAGTTTCCCGCGCCTACGATTTTGGACCACCCATCTCAGTTTGTGGATCTGAGCGGCTGAAGTTCCTTTTGCACAAAAAAAACGAATCACATCTCGCACCTCGCAACTGGCGGTATCGCGGACATTGTTGACTGCATTTACTAGCGAGCGAACATAACCTGAAACAAGAGAATCACTTTCGTACCTTCGCAAGCAATCACTAGATGGAGCTGTATGCGTATAACTTTGTTCTGACCCGCCAATATTTTAAATATACGCCTACGACCGTTACTTCACGAATACGCCTCGTATTTTTAGTAGTTTTAAATGGCATACTGAAAAATAGCAAATAGACGAACATGACTATCAGAAAATGATATGTATACACGCATTCAGAGTCGGTCGATAACGCTTTAGCGCTAGTTTCACAAAAATTATTTTGTTAATTGAACAAACGAAGTTCTTCTTAATTAATAGGCATTTTATTTTAATAAATGTGGAAAAGAAGCGCCATTTTCTCAAACCAATCGTGAGATTTATATCACACACCAAAAAAGTTTTTTTTCGACGCATAAGAAAATTCTAAATCACTACCAAAACCATTATAATAGTTTTACCAGTAGTGGCTTAAATATGAGAACGTCGCCCTATTAACTAACTTCTTTCATTGACACAAATTCTCCATCGTGAATTTTGGGTTGTGTATTAGTTTAGTGTTTTCATTGTTTTATATTGGTGGCAATTTTGTTGATATACAATTTAGTCCTGTTTTTAAGCCTATATAATWTAGTTCTTTTCGTAACTTTGATTATGTACAACCGTCAATTAATCCAACAATTAAATTAAACGATTCCGGAGGGTTTAAATTTTTAGGTAATTTAACTGTCATTATATTTCAACCATTTTAACATCTAGCTATGTCATTTTCCCTTGTTGTTTGGACCAGAATAACAAGTTCATTTTGAATATGAGTAGTAAATCATTCTGTTGCGAAATAACTCAGAAGTGTATACACTGGTGTTGTCTAGGTATATAAATAACTACATTTTTGACACTGCAAGATTCAAGGTGATCAAAACTAACTCGTATTTTGATGTTCTTGTGTTGTTAACGTGCGGTATATACAGTATTTGACGGCTATTTCGCAGTAGTCTTTTAAGAAATAATTTTAGCAACTATAATGTTAGTGTCTCGCTTTAAAAAAAAATCATACTCAACTGCGTCACTTAACTATTATTTAAGTATATGGTAATTGTGCGTGCTTACTGACTAACACCGGCTAAATATTTTTTTAGGAAACCGCTGTGTGGTGCGTTATTGTATTAGCTAGTAAATCTTTTGAAATCAGATTAAAAAAATAATATCAGATAACTTGCAGAAATGTACATAAATTAGCGAAACATCAGAAGAAAATTGTAAGAAACTGGTAAAAGGCAATGACAAAAATAAGTCATTAACGCTCTCACTTCATACGTACAGTACATAGATTAATTATATCGTAAGCAAGAACAACTACCCGAGTGGTATAATCGCTTAAACGCAAAATTAATTTTGAGCTACAGGTAAAATTAGACTATATTCAATGATTCATTTTGTTAAGAACGAACATGCCACCAGCTTTAAGCAATCTTGAACTAATTTCTGGGATATATTTCAGTATGGGTAAAAATGTAATTAGGCCATTTACTACGGTCAGTAAAGATCCATTACCATAGTCTTAGTCACGGAGAGTACAAGCTATGTAGACCATAGTCTAAAGGCTCCTGGTAAGCAAATTTTGCGAGTAGCTAAATTCTCGCCCGCCATGTCTTAAAGATGTTTATATGGTATATTTACCATATCTGTCGCTAAATTCTGGAAAGTGCATTTCAAAATTAACGCATAGAATCCTTGAAGAAAATTCCATAAAGCGCCCTGTAATTTCTAAAAGATCGGTACATGGACACTGCATCTTGTTCATTTCGCCAACCAGTGTTCACTAAACTCCTGTAATTTTTCGCCTTGATCTCAGTCATCCCACTTCTGAATTGTAATTAGTGTGTCCCAATCGGATGAAACTCAAAAGTACCTCGTCGGTTTCAATTTTATACATTCTATTCGATAGTGGAAGAGGCTGAAATTAGTCGTGACATAGTAAGTCAGAAGAATACCAAGCAGGAAGGAGTCCTCTAAAGTTACAGTGGTGCCACGCAAACGTTATGTTTCCTTTGCCCGGGAAATCTATAGTTCTTCAAGCATAATAACAATCACCTATTTTCTTAAGGTGTTGCACTGGTCACAGTCCGGCCCTGCGGTGGCGCGTACACACCACGCGCGCAAAATTGAATGTCGGGCTTTATATAGGTTCCGAAGTTGTGGTCCGGTATCTGTACAGATAGATATTCGGCGTTTCGCGGCTGCGCATAGACCGTGCGACTTTTTCACGGGCGCTTGTCCCACGGTCAGCTGCTGGTTGCAATTTCTTCCTCCGCTTTGTGCTTCCTACGTCCAGTTGTCCTGCGGAATTCGTACGTGTATTTCTTGCAGCTCATTACATAATTGGTGCCGCACAAAGGGGGAACATCGCGCACGGCGCGACAAGGCGCGGAGGCGGGGTTGCCAGACGTGCCCCTAATTACCACTGTTCTACCTTTCTTTACACTTGTTGGAAATAATTAGCGCTACGGCGGCGGGAGGACATAAAGACATCATCGGATGTGAACGGTGTTTTCTAACTGGATTCTTAGACGATGTCGAACGCAAAAAGACGTCGTTCCTGACCAAACTGTTACTTGATCATCAGACCTTATTTGTAGTTTTAAAATGAACGATTTTCAGTAGCTACCACCGATCTATGGTTACGCGACGACGGTAAGTGATAAGGAATTTGTCTAGCATTTCAAAACTCAATTCCACGCTTGTAAACCAACTAATCCCATTTTAAAGCAGTGTGAAGGGCCACTCATTACTTTTTCTGGATACATTTTTTTCTCCTCTATTTCTGTTGGATTTTTTTTACCCCATTCTGCAATTCTGCTGTTTACGTAGGTCTTAATTTGGAAGTGACTCGTCATTATTTGTTATCGTAGGTACATTCCTTTGCTTCTTTCCAAGAACTGTTTAAATAACAAATGTACGAGGTAACAAGTGATAGTTTCGTTTTGTTAAAAATCTTTTTTAATGTTACACAAACTGGATCTTTTAATGTTGACCTGCTGTTATCAATGTCGAACTGTAATTTTCGGGTTTTTATTAACACTAGCCTTTCAGCTTGTTCAAATTTCTTTATAAAGTTCTCAATAACTTGCACAGCGAAGCCAAAATTATTATGAAATATGTCAACGCCTTCTTGTAGTGAAACTTTTCCCATTTTTGGTAGTGAGTTTCCACAGTAAATATGTGTTCTTTGATGAACAGGGGTATGATGCTTCTTAAAAGCGAAATCGATTAAGAGATGATTTCAACGTACCAAACCAAGGACGCCATTGTTATATAAATGAATTCAGTTTACTTGCAAACATACACGTTCTCTTTTTTTCTGGTTCTTAACCAGCAATTTGTACATGATTTGAATTTTATTTTTTTATTATAATTTTCGGGGTAGATACCCTTTATTTAAAATAGCCATGCCGTACATGTAAGTTATGTTATGAATATAGCTCTAGTCATTGCAGTTTTGTCGTTAAAAAGTTTTCTAGCGTCTTAACGAAATGGTCTGAGTTTACATTCACTGTTTGTTTGTTTTCCTCGAAGGCTTAGGGATTACATGATCCCGAAGCTTATTCTTCGTTACACACCTTTGGATCTTATAATGGTTTTAGAAAAAAACCTGTCCAGGATTTTCTGAAGACCGGCACAGTTTGCTGACAATGAAATTATCTTTATCTTAATAAACAGAGCAGGATACCATTCTTCGTTTAAAATCGTATACAACTTTTGTTTTATAAAGGCGTATAATGCTATATCATTTTTAGGATTTTTTGTTAGAAATTTTGAATTTCGTTGAAAGTTTGTGTAATAAACGAACAGTTCTTAATCTTAACCTAATCTGAATGTTGTTTTTTTCATCAAAATTTTATTCCTTTCTCACCATTGTTTTTTCTCGAAGGTATCCTTTTTTAGTCGACATTGCATTATAGTCAAATAAATTTTTCAACTCCACCGTTTAACCACATCTAATAAACTCTTTTACACCTAAAACACTTTGATTGATAGCAACTTATAATGGCCTCTTGGCAATTTCTTCAAAGTAAGAAATGGGTCATATCAACAGCCAATCCTTGTATATGCGTTATAATTTGCGTGATCACTTGTATCAAAATATACATCCATGAATATGTAATTAATCGTTAGCTACATCTATTATTTTAAGAAAAAAGATCTAATGCAAAATACCTACTTAAAACTTAAGATATTTTAATATTATCCTAATATTTAGTCCATTTACGTTTTAAAAACTGGCTACATAACGACGTCCTAGTATCAACAAAATTTTCTTTTAGCGTTCATATAAAACACTGAAATTCGCTTCAGAGGTTAAGTAAAAACTGTAGTGAAAGTTAGAGCTAATATTTAACGATGTGTTTACTAACCTGTGGACGAACGATATAAGAAACACTCTGAAACTGAACGGGTCTAGTCTAGTCACTTCCACAATCGACACCCCCACTCAGTACCCATATGCCTGTTCGGTCGAATCAGTAACTTCCAAATATAACAAAGTTCGGTGTTCTTAACATATTTAAAATAATAAATAATAAAATAATTAGTTTGATTTGCTGCCTAATACGTTTATTATCTGTTTTAATGTGAAAGTTACGATTTGCAGAGATCACAAAGAAATCAAAATGACCTTCTGAAAAATGGACATGAAAGATGGTATTTCAGTGATTTGGTAAAACTAGTAATTTTGTTTTTCAGCTTTGACAGTTTTCCGCAATTATGGGTTCATTTGTTGCATTCTTAAAGGTTCTTAGAATTCGTTTAAGTTGGATAGATTTATAATTTCCTACCTAATCAAAGCACGAGTAAATTTCTTTTGTAGCTGCATTAAATTGGTATTAGAAATTGCAGCCTACAATTTCAAGATGATCTGTGTTCATCGACAAACTCCGATTCTGTGTTAAATAATAATAAATAATTTAAAAGTGCTAGTTTATAGATACAATCAAAAATGGGAGAAAGAAGTGAAAATTTCTATTTGAAATTTAAATTTTTACTCACCCAGTAACTACCAATAAGCTGTTTAGACCTTTCAAATTCAGATTTCAACTTAATACCTACCACGGACGTTCCCATTCAGGAAACCATCCCTTCCGCTAATTGTAGCGTAGAATTGTCTCACCTGTAAAGCTCAGGAACTCGACTTGAAATGTAGGCGGCGCCGTGCAAAAAAGCTGCCTTATCTACTCCCTATTTTGAACTGTAAGCGGAGAAAGCTACATTGTATAAATGTTAATTTTATTACGGTCGAGATACAATCAGAATTTGTGGAATCCAGAATCGGGCAGCATCTTGTAAGTGGTCCATCAAGGTTTTCATGTTAAAAACTTAGCGCTAGCAAGTGCAATGATCCGAAGAACGGCTTGCGAAGAATSCAGTCACCTAAAGAATGCAAAATCAACAGAAAGATAACCGGGAACGGGTCGAGCCGAGTCCGCAAACACGTCCCTGGCTATGTCAGACGAAGACGAAAGACACAACGTTGCCACGTTAACTGAAGGATGTTCTGATCAAATTGTCCCATTCAGGTAATTTCTACACTTTAAGCTACTAAAGATACTTGCGATGGCGATGTTGTTACAAGAGTAACTAAGAGACTGCAGTAATATTTATAGTACGGAAAAGCAGGCAACATTCATGTTATGCAGTTCTTGCGTGCTCAAATGGATTTCATTTTTGCAATGCCTAATGTTCAATTATGTCGGTTTTGCTGATTTTAGATGGTTTCGTGCACCGAGAAGCGTGGTCAGTCTTGTATGGCGTTGCAGGTTGTACAAATTAATCATCCCCGATCATACATAATCTCGGAACTCGTTTCTTCGTTGTTAATTTACTATGTGAGCATTGATGCTATCTTTATCGTCTTTGTATGTGACCGGCATCTGATGGGTCGTACAAATCATAAAAAGACATAATTTTGCAAGTGCAGCAGTAAGGAAAGCATAACTTCATGAATTAAAGGAAATATATCTATCCAGATGCAGCATAAGTACTTGCTTGTTTTCCGATTACATTATTGCAGACTCAGTTTGTAGTATCCAGTTAGGTAACTGCATATTATAACGGTCGTTCATAGAAAGCCGGTCAAGCAGGCCACAGTTCTCTCTTCATAAAGCGGATGCAGATCTTGTCGCGTAAATTAGTTCGTATAAATTGATGCATATTTGACGTTTGGCCTGTTTTACGTATTTGTCGTTTCATACGTACTCTGTTGATGCTGGGAAAACGAAGATCGTTTTGCACCAGCGCTATGACGTACATTCAAGGCGACAAACACCATCTCCAGCTTACTTGATCCGCTTTTTATAAACGCTCTTTAGTAGTTACTTTTCGTTGACGGAGGTATGCATAAATTCTCCCCAAATTGGCAACAGGGCTTCCTTAAACGTACGTCTGAACTGCACACCCAAGTGCAGGCAACGCCGTCGGAATTGCATCGAGATTTAGAGAATGGAATTCGAACTAAATATGGGGTTAAGATAGCGTTAATTCTTTCCAAGGAAACCCGATGCATAGGATTTTTTGCAACACCGTCGTACTATCGGATAACATTCTTGGAGTCTTCTGACCGACACCTGTTTTGTTTTTCTGTTGCGTTCCAAATATGCCGGAATGGTCGCAAAGGTTTATCAATGGATTACGATAATGTGAATTCAGACACCTGTTTTTTTGGTGTTTTGCATAATCTGGATGTGGTATTTAGAAAACTTAATTTTGATAAGTGACAAGACCGGAGGTAACAGATCAATATTTACCAATTCAGTATACGGTTCATGCAAATTTTTGGAGCTCACAAGAATGTTTAATATTCTGACATTTGTTTTGGGTTTTTACATGAGAACGTGATTAGAAATTACCATACACAAATACTTTTTGATCTACTTCATACTTTGGATTTTCCAAGGAAATTTGAGACCGAATGACGTTGTAAATGATCGACGTTTTGGATGATAATTTTACATAACTTGCCCAAAGAAGCGTCAGAAGCAACAGAAAAAAAAAACAATTATGTGTTTGTATCGAACAAATCGAAAGCGACTTGCATATGTAGCTAATGACAACATATATTTAGTACATATCTAATATTGCTTCATCTATGCAACATTCGTAGTGGTTTTTAATGACCGCAATTGGAGCCTTGGTATTTTGCTTAGGTGTGTAAAGAACACACATTCTTGTATCAGATTTTATCGCACACTGCACCATTTTGCCGCAACTGGCAACGCAATCACTCCCAAGCCGGTCATGAGTTCCTCTAAGACCATAGTCCACAGTTTGCACAGTTACAAATCAGTACAATAACGACCCCAAATTGCTGCTGCATCGTCCGATTTCCTCATTCCGCCTACAGTTAACAACGTGAACGATGTAATCGTTAATGCCGACAAGAAATCCTTATTCTGGCGTCACATCTTGCCAATTTCTCGTGCAAATCCTTCGATCTCTCCACCAGTACCATGTCGGAAGTACCACTCTCCGGAGAGTAACTGTGGCCATTAAGAACGATCATCAATTTGTTCGTCTTGTGCGCTAAGGAGGCAGGCATGCCGTCTGTCTCGTTAGCAGGTCAGGTTAGCAATGCAGCTAGCAATGTTGCCACCATCGGCATTCCTTCAGATTAACCCGATGTGTCCAGGTCATGAAGGAAGTCGGAGGAATCGGGTTGAATAAAATCAGGAGGCGAGGAAGTTTGTTTAGGAAGAATAAAATTCTGAGCATTTTACTTGTCGCATCTGTGGTACACTTTATCAGAAGAAAGCACTTACGTGTTAACGTTTGTTGGTTTTGGCAGACGACATCGTCATCAACATTTTTACAGCTTATTTTCAGCAGATGTCAGTTTCAAATTTGAAGTTGTGTGTTAGTACTTAAGTACTCCAATTTTGTGCAAAGTTAAAAACGTTCTGATATTTAGTCCATTCGTCCATTTCCTCTTGTTGGATATATAAACCCATTTCCTGCAATTTTCCTGCTGCTAGTCGGTTTTAATAAATATTTGTCGTATCTGACAACACCGTATGACGAAAGGAATGCGGCGCTGCAGTAGGTGGCATCTCCTCTGCACCCCTGAACCCCTGGCCCATGGGCCCGCCTGTGATGTTACCGCACACCGTTCACACAGCACGGTGAGAACAAATCAGGACAGGACCGGATCTTACATAACAGGGCGTTGAATTTGTTTATGTCTTCGTCTAACGGGACCTCAAGAATTCCTTTGTCGAACGAATTGCTGTCAGTCTAAATTGGAGCTTCTGCTAATAGACTCTTGAAGGCAGACTGGGTGCCTGTCTATTTCGTGTTACCGTTGTTTTTTTACCATGATGATAGTGTAAATCGGTCAGATTTTTTGCCTGTTTATATTAATTACCAATTAATTCGCAATGGACCATATTTCTTGAAGAATGTGTACTATCGTGTATCGAAACAATGAACAGGTTATTCTAAATTCAAAGATTGCTCTTTATGGGGACACTTGCCCTGGTCACTTCTTATTTAAACATGATAGAGAATCCTTAGAAGACGAACCCGTTGGGTTCAAGTAAGTGAAGACGCCAGAAGTTAGAAGTGAGAATGACTTACAGAGACTTTTTGCCAGTTTTATAAGGTCTGCAAGAACTTAAACATTGCTATCTTTATTTTTTTTAATGGTTGAAGACGAGAACAATAACCAGCTCAGAAATGTTCCTGCAAGAAGTAAAAGCCCAAGTCACGAAAGCTAATAGAATCGCAGGTTATATCTGAACCACACAATTTGCTGTAACACCTGAGAAAGGAGTCAAAGCTACGAATGAACAAAGCTATGATCAACACTAAACTCAAACACAGCAGATGCAAGATCAGACTCGGTGAAAACATGACAGCACTTGAAGTGTTGCGCGAAATAGCTAATAATACTATATATATTATAGCCGGTAAAGAAACGTACAAAATAGAAATTGTTGCTTGCCTTTATAGTGTAGCTAGGTGTCATACCTACAAACTACAAATGTGTGATTTTTGATTAACAGTCTTATAATAGTTATAGTAATAAAAAGTTTATCTACTGCTGCTGAAACAAAAAAGTTTAATGAACTAAAGTTAATCACTGGAGCATGTCGCAAAGTTTAGCTAAAAAATGGGGGAGAAAATTTTTGTAGTATTATGCGTTTAAGTATCATTACGCAAAATAGTCAGCCCCAGTTCCTGCTGTAGCCATGAATTGAGATAGCGCTTTAAAAAGAGCCTTAGATAACACGGGAGAACGATAGCTGTTACATAAGAACAGATATCATAGCTCTAAGCGTCTAGAACTCGTTTTGTTCGAGATAAGTCTGAGAATCCGAGGAATGCACTATGGTTCAAACAAATATTTACCGCTGTAACAAATAAATCAGCTTACAACTTTACGAAACAGGAAATTGTTAATTACAAAGAGAATACACGTGTCGCGATGCGTGCTGTGGGAATTATTACCCTCGTTTCTTGGTCGTAATGAATGAAGTTTAGGCGACTCATTCTTATTCGATTGTTTACTAATTTGCTAATGATTTTGCAGATTCAACTGATGGAACTGAACTGAAAAGGAAGGAGAGAGTTTAGTGACAACGCTGCAACATCAGGATTGACCATAGAGAAGAGAAGGGGATATCATGTCCATGTGGAAACCCCTCGGCTTTTTGAATTCATGTCGCCGATGATCAGTTTGCAACCAAGTGCACGTTCGTTATAGGTAGAATACAAGATAGTGGGGCATCCTTACAGTGTACGTCATTATAGGGAAGCAATTTTTAATATGCTACCAATTTAAAATGATATCTGAGGTAGTCTGGAAATAGCAAATGCTTCGTTTTGCTTTTTATTTTAAAACTTTTAGCTACAAATTTAGTGAAATGTGACACACTTATGTAGTTTTGTGATAGCTACTAAGATAACCCTTGATTGTGAATGTCATTTTCAAACTGATAAATAGAGAAAAAATACGTATTAATCAGTGCGTGACACACTAATAAAGTAATTTTCAGACTCTCAAGAAAATATAGTTATTAGGGCGTAATCTGCAATAACTGGTATTTGTGTAGTATTAACTCTTAGATGTATACCTGTTATGAAATTCATCCAAATTGACCAGAATTGTATAGACTATTATATATACAATAATTCATATTGAATAGGGAAAATGTCCCATGCCATCTATCAGCAAAAAACAGAAGTGATGTACTGTGTCTGTACTGGACTTAAAGTGCACTGAGGAACTTTAGTAAGAGCGAAACCGATCAATCGGTAGTTGTTGGAATATTGGCATGCTTTTTATCATATTGAAGGGTATTCCTCAAATATTCCTTGCTGACTACATTGCGTAATTTTCAGTTCTAAGTATTTCACATTTTTAAGAATCCATTAATCTATGAACCTACGGTTCAAATAATTTAGTACAATTATGTGGACATGTTAAAGTAAAAGTTAAAAAAACGTTACAGACATTTTCTGAACTAAATTTTTTAATTTTAATTATATGTGCTTACTTTTTTGTCAGTGAGTCACGAATATTTCACAAATTCTTGGCATTTAGATTTTGTTCAAAATCTGATCATTTATTCTGAAGTGCATCACGTAGATGGCTGTATTTCTGTATTTATTTGTCTTGCCGACATCCAAAAAAATCAGGGTCGATTTTATAGTTATTGCTAAATTATGCAAGTGTTCCATTCTGTTTTGTTCTATGTCTGCTATTAAAAATCATGGAAGAAATTAATACGCACTAACACATTATAAGTTTTTTTCTTGGAATATAAAGAGAAATTTACCATAAGAGAAAAGAAAGATTCCAAGAATCTAAAGAGAATCTGGAGTATATGAGACGAGATATTATTGCTCGCTTCTTCATGTTTAAGGTTTAACCATTGGTATACCTACACTGTAAATGACCACCACCTCATGTAAATAGGTTTCTTGCATGCAGGTCACATCCATTAAATCCTTTGTTTTTCGACAACCGATAAACTTTAAGTTTTACCGCAAAACAATTACTGAAGTGGTTTCGCTGGTCTGTTATGACAACCCTGGCTCACTACTTAACATGGCTGGCGCAAATGCCCTGTTGTCGTTGAAGAATGTTTCCTTAAATAGGCACAAACAAGTCGGCGAAATGCATCGCCGAGTGCATCGGTAATAACGCACGTTACGTCATAGCTTGGAATAAAAGCCTCTGGTAGAAGGTCAAGAGCAGCTGGAATGCGTAGAGCTATTCACTTGTTTACATTCTTATGACCGCATTCGAACTTTCTCACGGATAACAACTTGGAGGCTGGGCATTACACGCCGATTGTCAATTAGTTTCATTCAGTAAACGTAGAATACGAATTTACATTCGGCCCACGGTATAAGCTCGTTAGAACCGCCCAAAAATTCGGAGAATTCATGGATTAAGACCGTATTGTTTTATTTTCAGGCTTTAATCTAAGTGGGTCAAATTCCATTCCTTGCATGGAAATTAACGAGCTGATCGCGCCATCTCTACGAAAATGGCTGCACTGTTGAAATGGTTTGTGGCTTGGCTGTAATGTTGGAGGCTGCGCCCCCATTCGGAAAGCGATAGTAACAACCGCACAAATCTACTCCCGGGAGCGAGTGACTCGGTAATTCAGTTAGGCGCGCACAGAGGGCGCTGCATGTTCAGAATTTATAAGCCAACTTGATTACTTCTTTGAATATTACGTGTGGATTATGGACAAACCGAATTAGTCATTAACGGGCGAAATTGAAGCACGTGGGATCGCAATTATAATTTTTATATGGTGTTGTTTATGATCTTTGGTAGCAATACCATTCGCTGCATCTGCACGAAATGGAGGGACAAACGGTTAGGACAGGAAGTGCCAGATAAGTTATTGATGACCTGTAACCCTAGCTATAATGATAAATTGATACACAGGATTCAGTAGAACTTTGATGAGGTCATTACAATTACAAAAAGAAAACAAAAACATGGATGTGGTCATTAAAGTTTCATTTTTATGCTTTATAATAATAACAGGAAGTTTATTATTTATTTTCTTTTATGTGCAGGACAAATTAGGCTGCAGGCATTCAAAGGTCGCATCAGCGATGGTCGACTATACATTAATTCAAATCAATTTGAATAATGATGCATGGAGCACATGCTGTTTAGTCAAATACAGATTTTTCTTTAATTCGACAGCAGATTATACTAACCTAATGTCATAATTGGTAACAATAACTTGTACAATTCTGACAGTTTTATTTCTTCATTTAAAAAAATCAGTTTAATGTATTGCCTATATTTTAGAAAAATTATTAAATTTCAGCTTAGAAGTAGTGGTCTATGCTTAGGGCAGGTATTGCATTTAGCCGTTTTGTTGGTTGCTGTATTATTTTAATATTAAAGAGTTGGTACATTGTTGTGGTACATCTGTGATCAAATGTATTAATAGACTATGTTTACTTAGTTGTTTATATTGGGCCAGTTTCTCTTCTCTTTGTTAAAGTTGATGATAGCGAAAATCAACCCAGTAACCATTACAACACCTTAAATTGAGGTATGTGATTGGTTTAGATTTTAAATACAGAGTTGATTTTAGCTTAAAATAGAGAAGAGAAACAGACCCATTATTGAGATTTATATGTAACACAAATTTCAGTTAAGAGTAGATAACGATTTGTATGAGGTATAGCATGAATATTTTTGTTTTACTGTGTAAACTTTTGTTACATGAGACTCTAAAAACAGGAAACTTGCAAATTTATCTGCTCATAATCACATGTAACATTTAGCGCCGGATTTGTATCAAAAATAGACGGCCTGTGATGTAACAATGTCATTTAACACCGCCACATGTTCAAATCCCCTTAATTGGTTGGTTTTTGTTTGGTAATGCGATACCCACTTTTGTCGGCATTTACTTCCAGTTTCCGAATGTGCGGGATTAACCATAAGCTAATACCCCAGACAGCGCCGAAGAAAACAAGCGCACATCTTAGCTGGGTTCCAATTCACCAGACCGTTTGTTCTTCAGCATCGGTAGTAGATCGAAATGGATGCGGCAACGAGGTAAATATTTACCGTAAAACAAACCACACTTGCGGCGTAACGGTATATTAATTACAAAAACAAAACACGACCAACCACTCTGTGCAAACACGCCTGGGCCGTAGCTTTTTGAACTTGGACCAGGGAAACAATCAGGATCCATCGTCGGCGCCTGTAAAAAAAGCAAAAACCACACACTTTGTACCGCATTAATAAAAACCGATATCACCGGTTCGAGACGTGACTTTTGGTCTAGAAATAGCTATGTGACTTCAATTGCTCAGATATTTTTACATTATAAACTCTCATGGTTGATAAGTCGAGCTAGGCTCCCATTCATAATTATTGGAGTGTCCATTCAGTAATTGCGATAATGCCATGCAATTAATGTGTGTGGAATGCCACGCGTGTTTTTGACACGTCTGCTTCGGAGGTGTAAAATTTCTTTCAATTAATTAAGTGTGAGGGTATCAAAAGAGCGCCGTCGCCATTGTATGGATATATGCAGTGCGCTATTTACCGTAGAGGAGGACCCCCACGTCTCGCCGTTGGAATTCCACCCAGTCATGGCGACGTCAGCGAGACAAAACTGGTTTTCACAGTGATTTGACAGATATATTTGAATCTGAGATCATTGTGAAAGCTGATTTTGTTCTTCAATCAACTCCACATCGAAGAAGAGGTTTTTCTCCCCGCCGAATGCGCGCCTTGGATGTTGCATCCAGTACTTCGTATAGTTTTACTTGACTGTACTGGGATTTGCACTATCTGGTAACCTTGACGTTTATCTCAATACACGTATGTACATCGGAACGTTTAGATATAACACTATTATATTCTGCACAATTTATGTGTTTTGGTGCAATGTCCTTTTTGACGCAATTTAAAGTGTTCATAAATAACCGTACCTATTTCAGACAAGGCGCTGGCAAATGATATTACAATATGTCATACATAATTAGATATTTTTATTAAGTTTCTAGATTCTGTTCGAATTTGTTTTAGCATCAAGTTTAATCCAATAAGTTTACATTTTTTTCTATTTTGCGTTCTTAATGGAGCCATTAAGAAATGCAAATTATTTTCCAATCACTAAAAAATTTTGAGGGAACATTAGAAAAACTCGTAACTGTCATGGGTCTTGTCAAAATTGAGACTTACCCAACTTAAGCATGGTAAGTGAAAATTCCCTAAATTTTTGATTTTTATGAAATTTCTCACTTTCTCTTGTGTAAAAGACGGAAACCGCGCAAAATACAAAATACAAAACTCTGCTTCTGCTCGTTTTGTACATGTTGGATGCGTGTGACAAAATACCGCCGTCTGAAACTAGTTTTCTAACAGGTATACTATTTAGAATATATTGTACTTATTAATTTGTCACATATCGTATTTCAACCCTAGATGGTAGTTTATTGTTAATATTCCTAACAAAACAATGTAAATAGCGCTAGGTATAAAATACTGTACTCAGCGGTAATGGATTTGATACAGAAATGTTACAACCACATCATGTTGTGGACTATGGTCGCTGTAATAAAATCATGAAAATCATGTGTGTTATTTACTGATTTAATGAACCCCTGCACATATTAGCAGTAACTGCCAACCTGGATTTCTAAAGCACAGATACTAATAGAAAAGTAGGTTATTTTTATATTTCGCTTTATGTGAAATATATTTACGTATCAATAGAGAGATCAATATATTCCTTTCAATAGGAAGTAACTTATAATATACTGTTTGAATAGGATTATTCCAATTATCACAAGTTGACTACAGTGTATTTTAAATTCCTTATACATAGATATGGATATTGTTAACTTTACGCACATTATTTGGGGCTATCCTTGAACAGCATTTTACAACTGCTCATATTATGTAGATAAATAATAATTGTACTAGCCAAGTTGTCAAGATATGTATGGTAAAGTTGAAGAATATAGCATAATGTGTAATTAAATTAATTGTTGAGAACAAAAACCTTTATAGCATGCAAAAAATAAAACAACATTCAATAAGTTTGGACAAAACAAAATAAAAAGTATTCTGTGCTAGTCAGACTAAATATAAAAGTGCACATATTTTGGAAAATCGTTATCATCACTGTCGTCGATAGATTCATAGTCATTAGAATCTTCACATCAGCAGCAACTAAATATAAAATAGGCCCTGCACTGTTCATAGATCCATAAATTGCACTGTCACCTTATCCTTAATAGTGCTTTCAATTGATGCAGCAAATTCAACAGGTTGAAGAATTTTTCTTTGTCTGTTCATGCCTTTAGTTGGGGGACGATTTGGCGTAAACTTTACAGATGTGGAAGCCCCTTGGTCAAAGGCAAATGTAGATGACGTTTACGTTTCTATTTTCTCGATACTCCTCGATGTTCTTGGACCAATTCGAGTAAGCTGTTCCCTACTTCTTCATTATCTACTCCTAGAAATACTAGGGATGTGCGTTAGAACTTCATCTGGGTTTATAAATCATAAGCCAGTAGCTGGGATGTTAGATTGTAAATTTTAACTTATAGTGGCGATGCACCCCTTCCATAATCTGCTAAGCAGCAGTGGAAACTTTTGGGATGCTACCTGGATAGCGGCTTTCTTTGCGTCACTGGTCTAAAATCACCCTCCACTTTTTCCTCATTGGTGTAAGTACGACAGCATCGAGTAGCTGCATGAAATGGACGGCATTTGCCGAGAAATGGCTATCCAAATTGTCTTGCACAACAATAATTTTCTCCTCGCCTTCCCTAATAGTGGCTTTGATATGAGGAAGTAAAATTTTTAATGGCCGCGCTTCAAAAAGCTTTATGTTACACCAGTCACTAGTAGTGCTTGCATACTTTATCCAATTAAGACCACCCTGACAAATTTTGTGCGTTGTAGATGGCCATTGCCGTCTGCGCGGAGTGTTCCTTATAGTCTTTATATCGCCTTGCTGTTTWTTTTTCATACAACTAGGTACTTGCTTTTTACTCAGGGTCTTCGGTAATTTTGGTCTCTTTAGTTTTATAAAGTAGAAGCCTTTAGGTATCGAAGCCTAATAAGAATTTCATTTTTCTCAACTGAAGCACTCAACCACTTGATATTGAAGATTATTCTCACATGTAGACTGTTCCTTTTATTAGAGGCGTCAATAAAATCTGATTCAGGACAGTTTACTTTGAACATTCGGACCTGTTTCCTCGTTATCAAAATATTTTTGAACACATCTCGTATATCGCACTTTTTTTAGCGGAAATCTCTATTCTGCTACAGCACCAAGGGTATTGGCTAAGAGTAAGAAGGTACAGTTGGGTGACTAGTAGATCCTATGTCATGGGGACGTTCTTCTAGGGCCGTAGTCCTTGTGAAGTCTTGACCTAGGGGTTCTTTCATTATACCTGAAAAGTAATATAAAACAGCATAACAATATAAAAAAGCAAAATATATAATATAATTACATTTAAATGTGAAAATGTTGCCCGAAAATTTGCCTGATACAAGTTCAAACAAAATTTACAGAAACATTTGTGTTAATTTTTATGTTTTCTGCTCTTGGTTTTATATGCGTTTAAACATTTACATACATTTTGCTGCAGATGTTTTGTTCTGCAAATGAAATTGTATAAAAACGAGATGGGGTTACTCTTCTTGACGTACTTATTAACATTTTCTTTACTTGAACAAACAACATTTTTGGAATTCAGGTATGTTTGAACTTGTGCGCTATTGAAAGCAACACTTGCAAATTGCAGTGGCAAGTTGCGTGTATAAGATAGTTAATTAAATTAATATTAATATTCAATGTAGTAAATAAACATAACACTTATGCAGTACCTTAACTTCTAGCTTAGCCAACCCCCTGAGCTTAATTTATAACTCATTGCCATAATGCGTCGTTTTAATCAATATATAATATATATATCATATTGCACAAAATGATCTTGAAAACATGAAACATTTGCTAGACGGCTGCTATCTCTGTCGATGACAGTTCTTCTCTTTACGTTTATTTTGCAATTCATGTTAAACTTCTATATAATATTACGATTGCCGAAAAAAACCAATAATTAAAACTATACGCTGGATAAAAGCAAACAGATTATGCACAGTAGTGGACGTATTAAAATATTAGTTTTTGTTGAGTTTCAAACCTGGGAAATCCATATAAATGAGATTACCAAAGAAATTACACTACATTCGTATTGCGAAGACTAGCATCTGTCATAATCCAAGAATTGAATGTGATACCTGAGATAAATAAATCTTATTCGCCGCTGTTTTCTAGTTCATTTCGTTTACCTCTATCAAACCAAATTCTTAAGCACTGAAATATTATTTAAATTTATTTTAGATTACTGCTCCTGCTAAAAACAGATGCTCATTCTCTAGGTAAATATTAGGCAGGCAAAATTATCCATGATTTACCATACTTTTTTTAGTTCCAAATGGGGTGTTTATTGATGACCATCTAAGATAATCATATTTTGCTTATGGTAGCCACTTAGACGTTTTACTTGTTTTGTTTAGTAGATTTTATAAAGTAATGATAATAAGAGCAAGTAAATATAATCATAATGATTCAAGAAATTATTCAATCTTGTTAGAATTATATTGTAATAGTTAGAAATCAGTAATTAATACAGCTTACTCTGATTCTTAGTATCTCAGTGGTTGTTTTGTAAATCATACTTTTTAGTTTAAGTATAAAATAATAGTTTGTTTATTATTTTCCGTTTGTTGTAGTTTGACTTTAGTCACTATATTTAATCTAACAAATGCAAGTGCGTCTCCGCAAAATGGGCTCATCATTACATTGAGTTCTGACCGACATCGACTGCTTGTAAAATAGGTTTACTAGGAAAATACTAATTCGTGTTTATTAAATTTACAGTGGAAAATGTCTAAAATTAAATCATTGAAAGCAGTGTTTTGTCTTTTTCGAAACTGGACCAAGCGTTACGTTATTAAATTAAAACCTAAAAACTTATTAACGAGCGCACTACGGTCGTCGTTGTTGGTAGTGAGGATGGTGTTAAAAATTCGGCACTTTGTAAAGTAGGCAGTACAAATTTCCCACTACAGCCCATGAATAGATGGCATACGCTTTTTAAATGGCCACTCCACTTACAAACCGAGGAAACTTAATGCACAAAACAATAAGCATTTTCTGTACGTAAGGACGAGTTCTAACTGGCTGTGTGCACGGCTTTTTAGCACGTTCTAAACCGACATTACCGATCACTCAGGAAATTTTTTAACGATATTAAGCATTGCACTGTACTGTTAGCTACGAGAGTGCGTTTGTGCAACATCAGAGTTTCTTAACCGATCTTCTGCAGGTCGTTCGTCTGCTTAACTTTTTCGTAATAGGCTAAATAATCATCTGCAATTCATTTAGAAAGGTCTTCGGCCATAGGACAGTTAATTCAGACAAAATTGAAGTGTTGCTTTCTATATCATTGTTTATTCAGATTAGTTAGCATTTTGAAATTTCCTTTTCAGGGGCGTTTTGACCCGGGGGTGTAAGGGATGCGAAGCACAGGGCCGCCGACTCGCAGGGGCGGCATATGTATTAAACAAATGCAATTAGTCAAGACTATAATTTATTATATTCTGATTACGTAAGCTTGTATATACTAAGTGTGTCATTATATTTTATGTCATCGGAGCTAACAAATCAAATTTGGTCTTACGAACTGAATTTCAAGTCAAGATAAGTTGGGAAATACGTCGATAAGTAAATTTTTCGTCCTTAATTTTAGTTCACATTTGTTTTTGTGATTGCTGGTTACAAAAAAAAATATTAAAGGTGAGTATATTTTATATTTTTCTTACATTACATTACATCGTAGGAACGGTTAAAAACAGATAAGACATATTATTATAGTATTAAAAAAAAAACGCTCGAACACGTCGACATTACTTTAAATTTTAAATATTTTGCAAGTGTAAAGTTTGACTTTTTATGTATATCCAAGTGAAATATAATTATAACCAAGCTCTTTAACTTGCATGCACATTTATTACAAGTGTAACAATTCAAGAACACATCGCACTTATTAACTATGTTAAACGTTATTTTTTTGCAGACGTCTTGCACTTTCTGGCGCACAATATGAAAAAGAGAGGAATTGGTTAAAAAGATAAGCGATTTCTCGTTTCAGGAGGACCCCATGAAGCAACATCAAATTACCAAGGTGTGAGTGTAACCAATGAGAGAGCACATGGTCAAGAACAAACTTCGTCAAACATAATTTTAACAGAAGATATTTCAACCGAAGGGCCAGCTCCTGAAAATCGCTTCGTTTCAATATATCATTCAACAGGATAGGCTTTAAGAAGTGTTATAATAGAATTTTTGAAGCCTGGTGACATTTAGGCTATTTCACGGGCACGTTACGATAATGATGCTAACATAAAGAGTCGCTATTATGGTTTGCAAAAAAATTCTTGATTCAACTCCAGAGCTTTCTATATGCCATGTATTGTACAGCGTTTACGCTCTATTCCGATAAGAGCAAAGATTCAGAAACTAGAAATATGAAAAAAGAAAAGGATATTATAGCTCAAAAATGTGACGACAATTCTTATCCCTATACGAATTTTTTGACATTACCCCGTAAGCAATATAAGTTTTTGTGTTTTATTGACGTAGACTTTACAGTTAATTAATATATACTATGAAGGCGGCAATATAATGCTAGTACAAATTTACAAATTTTCCAATTACGAGTAATAAAAGCTTCTAACCTCAACACCAGGTATTAACATACATTTGGATAAGACATTCATTTGGCGCATATTTATGTAGTATTACAAACTACACAACCACTACGTGATTTCATTTCAATCGATGTTCGACCAAGGAATTTGGAAATTATAAGCAATAATCCTATTTACTTTTTTCTATATATAAACAAATATTCGCACTAAAGCAATGGCTGTGCAAAATACCTTTGCAAACTTTAAACTGTCAAATACATATATCTATTTCTTTCTACGTTTTTGAAATTATTCACAGATTGATATTATTCAAAAACACATATTAGGTTTGAAAACGAATAAAATCCGAAAAGGAATAATTTTAAAACCCAATAAATGTATTTAAAGCATAACGAATCTTCGAATAAAATGAACACAAACACTTCGTTTACGCTCGTTTTTTCGATTCCGAATAAAACCAATACCAATACTAATTTATTCGTTTCCGAATAAAACGAATACGAATTTTTTTACTTCTTTTCTGAATGAAGGAATGCGAATATTGGTTTCTGAATAAAACGAATACGAATATTCATTTATTCCAATCGAATATTATTCGGGGCAATTTTGAACTAACATTCGCTCTACCGTATTCGAGCAACGAGTATATTGCATACAAATAGACAGCACTAATAGATATAGCATAATTCTAGTTATGTGGTTTGATGAAATTTTAAGTTGCTGTCAAATGACCTTAGTAATTTGTTTTGTTAGGGCTCTTCCACAAAAAAGGAAAACAAAGAACAAACAGAACTGCACGATTTTGTTTTTAAGGTGCCTTTGGTGCTTTTAGATATCATTCACAAACTAATAAAGTTCTTAACCATGAACGGTAACAATTAAAAGAAGCATTCTATTACTTATTTGTTAACAGGGACCTTTCACCTTTCTGGCCTTTTTATCTGCAAATTCTTCAATAGCATCTTCGTATGTCATCAGTGATATTGCGATATCCGAGTCGATATTTAGAACATTCATTTCGTTTAGCTTGTCTTGAGTCATTTTGGAACGATAAAAGTTTTCACTGTTCGCAAGCATGAAAAACTCCGTTCACCAGTACGTACAAATTGTGGCTGGTGTATACAGGCTTATGCCAAGAGTAATCTCAGCGTTGGGATAAATATATTGCATGCCTTCAGGTGGAAGCCTTTTTAGTAACTTTACGGGAGTTTGTAAGACTTTTATGTTCATTTACCTCGACATATTCATGAAAATGGATAAATTCCTGAAGGAAATCAGTTTAAATGTCTCCAGGATGTGATGCTATCAATTCCTTGACACTTTTCTCGTGGAGTGTTGTATAAATATACGGCAAGCATGAATGATAATTTGAGAGCATGACGTACCTAGTCGAGAGGCAAACAACAGTCGTGGTTATAATAAAATAATCAACGGTGGAACTAAATTCAGAACATAAATTCGGCTTCACGTACAAAAGCTGAATGGCCTATGTCCTTCCAAGAAGCGGCAAGCTGCAAAGAAGCGAATAATCATAATCATAATAAAATAAATATAGCATTTGTATTATTCACGATATAAACTGTTCATATAAAACTTTTATACTGAAGCAATTCTTTGATCCAATAAATGACAACTTTATCCCACAATTTTCACTATTTTTCAGGAATCAATTTTCTTATCGTCAAATATACTTCGCTTACTTTTTTTCACAATTGTATTGCTATTTATGAAAACGATTTTATGGTTATTTATTCACTATTATTATATATAATTATTTTTTTAATTTTAAATGGCTCGGATGAAATTTAAAATTTAGGACATTCAAACGATTAAAACTTTTATAAAACTCCGATTTTTGACAGAAATGTAAAATTTCAAACATCAAAATCAAATAATCGAATGTTTTTCCACTTTTTGTTATGTGTCTTACAAGGATGAATGCTTTCAGCTCCATTATATGAAATTATTATGCTTTCGGAAAAACACTGACAAACAATTTTAATATCGACCTGACATTTCGATTATTTGTACAAATTTACTCGTTTTTGCGGCAAATGTTACATAGGTACCTAATGCCAAAAGAAAAGTTAGGACCCGTTTGAAGGGACACTTACGTGCTATTCATATCTAACTAAACATATGACTGATTTTGACAAAACAAA
The DNA here is from genome assembly GCA_025024175.1 of Rhyzopertha dominica. Lineage (NCBI taxonomy): Eukaryota > Metazoa > Arthropoda > Insecta > Coleoptera > Bostrichidae > Rhyzopertha > Rhyzopertha dominica. The sequence goes on from QCXZ01000003.1 coordinate 49,712,819, forward strand.
ACTTTTACACGGAGAGAAATGATGCTAACGTCAAATAAATACTGATAATTCTGAGCTGGGTGATATTTAGTAGTTCTTTTTAGTCAAGTAGTTCGTGTACATCTAGTAGTTCATTTAGTAAATAGTAAGGCAAATAGCTATTATTCGAAAGTGATATCTATAGTGAGAGCGAGCAGATAGTGATTTCTATTATTTACATTAACATTCTCTTTCGATTTCTATATGATGAATTTGCTCATATTGTATCCTAATAATAGGGATGACATTGTAGCGTGATGTGTTGTTTTTTAACAATTTTTCGTTGGGGTATAAGCGTTTGGGGCAAACGGGCACTTGTCGCTTTAGATGCCTTGCCTCTAAAGTAATAATGGAATGAATTAATTACGTTTGACGAACTCATCACTTTTTTTTATTGAATGTCAATGTAATACCTATAGCCTCCAACATAATTTTCTTCCATTCTGATCAATTGTTTCAAACCTGCTGCAAGCTGTCAATTTATGGACGACTCATACCAATAACGGCCAATCGCTGGATATTGTATTCTGTACATCGACTTTTCGCGTGCCTTTGATAAAGGTGTCGATTCCAAAACTGCTCCCTAAATTGAGCATTTCTAATTGTTGAAGCGGGTTTACGTAACTGTCAATCTGTAGTGCTTTTTGCAAACATATTCAGACAAACGCAAAATGCTCATAGCTTCGTTCTAGGCATGCGTTTCAGACTTGTGACCATTATTATAAATCTAGTTCTTTAGCTTACAGACGATCTAAATGCTTTTGACATTGCAGCAACGTTACAAAGACTGGTTAATCCAAATGAATTGCTACAAGTTTTGCTCCCTACATCTGTCAAAAAACAATCCAATTAGAATTTCGTACCTGTACGGTATTGCAAGTGAGTGAACTGGGATCTGGGAGTATTAGTGACCGAAACCATGTCCACATTACTTTCAGGACAACTTCAAGTTAGTGGTGCAACAGAATGTGATCAATAGCTTATTAACAAAGTGGGATTCTAATGAATAATAATCTCTTCGCTAGTGGCTTTCGATTGTTTAGTTGAAATAAATTTGACCAGTTTAAATTTTACATATTTATTAGTGGCAGGCGAATTCCCAGAGATAGAGCAAGACGGTCCTTCATTTTTCGTTACCTAACCGGTGCTTTTTCTACAAAGAAACAAAATTCTTTCCAAGTCTATCGGTTTTACGAGCAGGTCCAAGTTTTTTCAAGTGTTTCCCCCTCAATCATCGACGTTTAAGAGTAACAAGAAGCCATAAACTGTTCGGGCGACACATGTCAAATTAATCCGGTTTATTGCTCCGAGTTTAAACACTCAACTTCCTCCTATACAACCGTTCCTAATTTTATTGTGCACCATAAATTTGTAACAGCAATCATAAGTCGACTTGCATTAATGGTACCTGAGCTAAACTATTTTTGTTAGAGGTTAAATGCGAAATACGTGTTCAAATAGTCGCTCGCAAAAAATGGGCTATTTTATTTGAATAGAAGCGAACATTCTCGTATTTAAGCTGAAACTGCTATTTTTTCTTAAAAAATTAGAGAAAACGAGAAAAAATCTCCGATCTTTGTATTAAACTAATCATTGGCAAGCTTAAGAGTCTGTGGATATAAGAAAAGGAAACTTGTAATGGCCTAACAATATATTAAAGGATGCAAATATTATTTATTTATTAATAAAATCTTATTAAATTATTAATATTTTACGAAGTCCAAAGTAGGCAAATTTTCTTGTTCCATGCAAAGGTGCGGTCCAAATTTTATAAATAATTAATGTTTTTTAGTCGTCTATCACTTTCATTACTAAGCTGATTAAAAAAACTAGATGTGTGATAAATACTTAAAATAATTTTCTGTATAGGTGTAATTTTGTATTTGATGAGCAAATTGGTCATTATAAAAATGGATGTAATGCATAATCAAATTGTAACAGCTCTAAATTTACAACATTATCATTACTTCGTGCTAGTATCACTTATTATTTTGTATAATGGTAAGTTTTTTTAGGTGAGTATAAATATTTGATGTCAGCACATTAAACTAAATAAAAAGAAGTAAAACTTATAGACCAATTTAAAAGCATTTGTTTTTAAGTGACCTATGTATATGGTTGTACATCTGGATGTGGATTAGTTAACTTTGGGATTGTTATGTTTAACTACCTAAACGATTTTTATCGTTCACTTTTTAGATGTAATTTTAAAAATTACGTCTTACTTAAATTGAAGGCAGTAGTTTGCTAGATCTGCTATAACCAACTAGGGTCCACTATTTTTTATACATTATTCATAAATTATATTACAAATTATATATCAATTGTTAGGTATTCCTTAAGAGTCTAAAATTGTATCACAAGAGTGAGCCAAGGGACCTAGTTTTCTTATTCAGAGGAATGTTGAAGTAGTTATGCGGTATTATTGTCTAAACCGACGGATGTCGAATACAAATAATGTAGTGTAGTCACTTATTAAAAAGAAACGCAGATCATCCAGATTCTAATTTGATGTGGATAATAAAAAACTGCTAAAAGAAAATTTTGTCAATGATTTTGGCGTACATTTTGAGGGGAGATTTGCTTTCTTGCCGATATCGCATTGCTGATATTGCCAAAGTAGTTTTCGAATACGGCTTTATTTTTGGAAATCGTAGGGGTATAACACTTTAAGTCCTGTAGATGCTCAATAGTGCATACTAGACTATAACGTGTCTAACCAATATTGTTCCTGTTTTTAGGAAATAAGCTTTTTGATAGCTTTAGCATTTTTATTGGATTGATACAAACTACTGCTTCAGCAAATATTATATTAATCCTTGTAGAAATACGTGTTCTGCACATGATCATGTTCTTGGACTTGGTTTGGCTAAAATCACCCTTGATGGCGTACCGATTTTCGTACGCTGTAGCATCAAGAACTTACGGTTGAAACTCTCAGCCGAAGGAAATGTAGGGTGCAGTGCAGCTTACGGTGGCTAGCTTGAGTTGTTCAAAGATTTGTTGAATCAACCATGCTCAACTTCTGTGTCGTTAAAGTAAATGTCATAGTGTGGTGTGTCTGATGCCTTTTAAGAACAACATCATATTTTATAAGCAATTACGGAACAACGCGACATTTTCTATAGATAATGTAAAATAGCTATGCAGGACGTTAATGTATACCTGCGTAAAAATACCCAAAACTTACTCTAATAGGTTCATCTACTTAATATAGGGCTATTGCTTGTCTTAAGTTATCCCAAATTTAGATTTTCGTAAGCTGTACAGAACCGCTGAAGTAATTGTGTTGATTCGTTTATTGTAATAAACTGACTTTACGAGCTACAAAGTAGCTTAAAATAAGAATAGATTGTTTTTGATGCTCAACAATTATATGTTTTCAAATTTAAGATATCTGCAGTAGTTTTTGACTTATTAAGAAAATAATTAAAAGTAGATCAAATCAATTTTTATGGAACGTTACTTTACTTCTGATATATTCTTCATTGTGTCAGTCCAGTACTACAAGCTCCATGCAAAAATGATATTCCCGATTCAAGAAAAAAGAGCGATGTATTTCAAGTGTGATATGTGATATGAAGACACGGACAACAATTTTATAAATAACATCATTTGGGTGGACGAAATCAAAACACAACTGTGTTTTTGTCTAGAACAGAATGGCAACTTACTTAAACATCTGTATTAGGAACCACTGATTATTGTCATTATTTAAAAATATCAAATTTACAGTTCTGACGTTGAACATACCACCGTTTTCTAGAAAAACACTATGTAATTAAAAAAAAAAGTTTTGTGGTGCTGTAATTTTTTCGAGTTTAATATTTATTGGTAACGTCAACTTCGTTTTTAATAGATACATTTAATTTTCAAGTCCAAATTGCAATACAGTACTGAAACAATAATTAAACATAAAACTATTTGTTTAACAATAGCCAACCACGTCAATGCCAGCTATTTTAAATCATTAGCTTTCATTAGAATTAAATCCTTTAGTAAAATACTAAGTGTTACATATCGTTAAACTCTACTTCAAAAAATGTCCGAATTATTTTTTTTGAATTACAAAAAAAGCTCTGAAAAAGGTAACAAGCCATTTAAAAAATGACATTTAAATTTTTTCTTAATGTACTTATCAAAAACTATTACAGCTGACTTGAATTTGAAAACTTTACGTCTATTTAACCTTGTTTCTAGCCCCTTAAATAACAAAGCATAGAAACGAGATGTGGGAAAACCAATTTAAAATACCTACAAACATAGATTACATAGCTATGCGCACCATTTCTCTTGCTTTTGCGTTGATTATGATTGTTCAGTATGAAGCTGTTTCTGCTTCAGATTGCAAGTATCGAATAGATAAGCAACTGTAAGCGGTATAGCAGTTTGATGATTATTTTATATTATTTTGTAACGGAGCCACTTGGTATCCTAGCAGTTTTTTGTGTGAAAAAAAAAACAAAAATTTGTTCCTATGACAAAAAACTCTGCAAATTGAATCAATACTTCCACATCCAATTGTCAAAATGACATTTATGTTTTTATTTTTTATACTATACGATTAGTAATCAGCTTTGAGCATTTTTTCTAAGACAAACAGTCCTCGTGATATTAGCAAAAATATATAAATTTTTAAAATCGGTTTTTCCAAATAACTCGAAAATTATTAACTTAACAAAAAAATTACAAGAGTGCTTTCTGATCAGAAATTTGATTTTCTATATAATACCAAAATTTGAAAAAATCGTACGAGCAGGGTCCAAAATAGATTTTTTGTAAATATTTCGAAAAAGTCAAAATTTTGGATAAATTTTCTAAGACACTTCTTGTGAGAAATTTTATTTCCTATCTGATGGTATTTTCATTTTTTGAATATATTAAATATATTCGGAGATATTCAGGAAAAACCATTTTCTTTAAGTGACGCTTTTTTGCTAATATCTTCTTAACAGTTTGCTGCACCGAAAATTTATAAGAACGATTAATACTAGCAGTTATACTACTAATCACATACTAAAACGAAAAAAAAATAAAAATTTGAAAAAAGGGTAGTTACCTCCCAATTTCGCCTCCTTACCGATACCCTACTTATCCCACAAACAATAGGTCGCTTTGGGTAGTTGAGATTTATACGTTTGCTAAATCTCAAGTTCATATAATAAGTCTTTCGAAAGTTATCGTGTCCACAAACAATACCACAGGCACACAGACACACGGACACACAGACAAGAAATTTTTTTTTGCTCAAATTTTGTTTTTTTTTGCGTTTTCCACCATCTTTAAGCGAATTAGTAAATAAAAAATTTTGAATTTTTTTTTCGCGCATACAATACTTTCCATCCGTTGGATGTGGAAGTAATTATGCTAAATGCATAAATGGGTTAAAATAGCAATTATTTTGTCACATTTGTAAGTACTGAACGCCATTTCAGTTTTAGAAATTGTATAACTATCTGGATTGCTTATTTAATGCGCAGCTTTATTAACGTTTGTCTGTTGAAATACGTTTTCTGCAATAACAAAACTTTCTTATCCGCGAAAAATTTCTTAAACGCCCGCGACGCTAACTTAATCGAAGAGTTTTTTCCTATTAAATATTTTGCGTTACATATTTAAATGCTTTTTCTATCTTCTATTCTATTCTTCTATCTTATGCAAKAGTAAGTCTGCATATCCTCTCTTTCGCTAGTGATTTTTGTCTAATTATCGCTAATCGCCTGAATGAAATTAAATGTAATTTTATTCATTGTGACAGTAAATGACAAGAAACCATCCAAAGTAGGAAAAATTTTTCCTAACCTGATACGCAACATTATGTACGAAGGGTTTAACATTGTTGAATTTAAAAGCAGCTTCTGGCGACTCTGGAGGTTTGTGAGGTCTTAGTACCAGAAATCTCACAGAAACTTTTACTAGTGCGTTTTACAATTTGAAATATAGCACCAACTAGCCGTCACATTTTTAATTCGTATAATACCATAAAGCCGTAATCAATGAAGATAACTTTTTCCAGGAAATAGATATTCCATAACGTTTACAGTTGGTATGAAGAGTAAACCTCTCCCAACAGCCTCCAATGATGCACTAAGGTAGATGGCAAAGTAGCTTGACCACATCGTTTGCTCGTTACCTTACTTTGCTTGTTACTTGTCTATCATACTCAACACCTTTAATTCATAACAAAAATGGGATACAATGCATTCGCATCCAGTGCAGTTTGGAGGCACAAAACCGTTCCCAGCACGCTTGATTGATTCGTGATTGCGCGTGACAGTTATCGCTATCAATTTACGCCCCCAGAATTGTGCGGTTGTCATTCTAGCGAATTTTATTTTCAACCAATGACCCGGTCGCTTTCTGTGTCACTATTTTTAATAATTCAGCGTTTTTAGCGTAACCGCATATATGAATTTAAATGAGAATCACATCGGCGAGAGCTTCGTTTGAAGTCCGATACCCCTGCCGCTCGTTCAGGTCCGTTTGGGTTACGATGAAGTGCTGTGTCATTACAGCTGAAAGTACATTAATGTAATGTCATATTTCATTAGTTATAATCAATTAGATTTGGTATTTGATTCGTAATTGTGTGTTTTGACTTCGTGTAATTGGTTAGACCTGTGGTATTTCCTTGATATACTGTGATTAATTAATTTGATTTCGAACAAAGTATGCAACAGTAAAACAATCTAATAATGGCAATAATACAAGTTAAGGTAACAGAAATATAAAAAAGTAAAGTGATACTTATGTTAGATATCACTCAGCATCAGCAGCTTTAAGGAAATGAGAAAAATGAATAGTAAACGTCAGTTTGAAGTTTTGCTACAAAAAGAGATTTTCGATGTGAGTTTTCAAATGAATATGCTCGCATGTAGTACCTATATTGGCTTGGTATTAAACTGGTTAATGATATGTCTGAGCTTGGCTGATAGTATTAGAGAGGTTTCCAAGAATTGCAGAGCGATATGAGTAATCACTGAATATCCTTGCATGGTAGTATATTGGTTGGCTTGGGATGAAAGTAGTAGACAATATATCTGAGTGTTATGTGGTGCGATGTGAATATTCATTGAATATCCTCGCATATAGTATAATATGCTTGGTGTTAAAATAGTGTTTGATGTATTTGAGCATTACTGATAGTTCTAGAGATGCTATTTAACTCTGGTGCGATGTGAGTTATCACTGAGTACCTATGCATACTTAGTTCTGCTTTGCTTCCTGCTAAAGTCTGTGTATACGATAAGGATGTTGATGTGTTCACAATATTGAGCTCAAGAGTAAAGATATGAATTAAAAGTTATTGTAAGATAGGGAGGCTACTTAGCACTTCGGTGCAGACTGTTAAGTCAGATGCTACTTTGGTGTAGTTGGCCATATTGCCTGCAAAGGTAGTCGTCTGTATGCGTTCTGCGCAACAGTCAGTTCTCTAAAGAATTAGATAGGGAGGCTACCTAGCACTTCGGTGCAGACGGTTGAGTCAGATACTATATTGGTGTATTTGGAACTATTGCCTGCATAGGAAGTCGGCTGTATGGGTTCTGCGCAACAGTCAGTTCTACTAGTACTAGAACGAACAGAAGTCTAAACAAGCCTCAGAAGGCGAGTTGGCCATTTATCGTAATCGTCTGAACTGGTGCAAGAGAAACCACACAACCGAACTAGAAGCGACGAATCTAGATTCTGTCTGGGTATGTTGATAGCGAAACAAGTGTGAGAAAGCGACATGTGCACCGCTAGAGTGTATTAGTATGAATGACTATTGCCCATGCCACAGTGCCAGCAAATCACCTTTGGTCATATCCAGGAAGTGGTGGAACAACACGTTATAGCCAGGTCATTCCCCAATCCACTCTTTGAACAAGACAATGTACGACCATATGCAGGCGGAATTACTTCGGACTGCATTAATATGTTGCCTGCCCACGAAGATCTCCCGATTTTCCACCCATCCAACATGTCTGGGACATTATGAGTAGAATATTACAAAACTTACTTCATCTTCAAAAGACTCTAGCGGAATATCATGATACTGTACAAGCAGTCTGGGAGGAAAGCGATGTTCTCATTAAGTTGGTGACCAGAACCCGTTGTGAAATGCGTACAGCACCGTGGGAGCTCCATCCATTATTATTGTTATTTTTTTAGGTTCTTAGTCTTCTTGGCTGATCATTAATAGTTCACTTATTTTATCCTAATAAACATAAACACTAAAGTTTATTTAAATAGAACATGCTGTTAAGTAAATAAATGGAAATCATAGGAGATGGTTATGAAATACAGTCAACTATTTAAAATCTATGTATCTTACTACGTAGGTCCCTATATAGTTTTTAAATAAATAAAGAATCTCTGAAAAACAAGGTGGATAAAAACCATCTAGTATGCTAGATGATTTTTAACCATCTCGTATTTATAGCTATGGCTGGAGGTCAAATTAAAGGCTGTTTAAACAAAAAATCCAGAACAATTCTTTATGGCTACGAAATGTATAACACATGTACAGGGTTTCTATAGTTGATTCATGCATCCAGGGCGCTTATGGAAATTATCGATTAAATCAATTTGCTGCCTCTCAGGAAGGTGAACACAACTATTGCTTACTTGTCATCTGTCGATTATTGAATTATTTGATATATTTTAATATTACAAAACGCCTGGGAGTGCGTATTTTCAACATATGATGTATTGTTTTATGGGATAATTAACTTTAGGTTGCAGAAAGCTCACATTTCGGAGCTGTGGGGTAACAATGATCAACCTTCAATACAATCGCCGTACATATAGCTTGTCGGCAGTTACAAAAAAGCGGCACAAAGAATTCAGAAATCAACGCCGCCTGCGGTGCATGAATCATTTATAGAAACCCTGTATATTGACATTGTTTATGTTTTAGGATCTCAAATGTTGCGTCATTGCACTGGCTAAGAAGGGTGAACGTAAGAACCACATAGCCGGAAATTATCGTAGTTGCACTTATCATATTTGTTCCAAGCAGCAAGTTATGAATGGTTACTTTAAAAGTACTATGTGAATTTTGTGAATTGGTTAAATTGCAAATTTCTCCCATCGAATGGAACTAACAACTACAATTTTAAATTATGCGGAGTACATAATAAAACATAGTCCTATAGCGCTAAAAGATTGTTAGGTAATCTGTTTCCATGGGACAGAATTTGAGTTAGCTTATTTTATACAGACCAACAATTTCATAAAATAGCATGAATTGGTAGTTTGATATAACGATTATCATATTACGAAAAATACTATACTTAAGAAATTATTCTTTATTTTGTATATATCAGTATACAGAGATGTCAAAAGTTCGTAAGTAGTTAGGCTGTGGGGCTGGCGTCCTTTACATCTGTTCTTTGTCACGTTAACTTGTTATGATAGGATTGTTCAAAGTAAAACGGCCCGCAGTGGCTAGTTATGAATGTATTTAGTTTCAAAGGGCCGGCATATGAATCCCTGGAAATGGAATACAGTGTCTTGAGCGACTGCCTTTTATCAAAATATTTACGCTACAAAACTGTGAAAATCCGAGCAAAAATGTAGAACAAATTTTGCTTCTGCTTCAGAAACAGCGTTATCCTATAATTAATATGCTATGCGTAGAATTGTTTAGGTGACCATGTTTTGGCAATAAAACTATATACTACGTGTATCAAGAAGATGTTAATTTATTGTAAATTTCATTGGTATCGGATTACTTCCAATTATAGCCCCCACTGCACCCATTGTTACGCAACCGGTTATATGTAGTGGTGATCAATAAAAAATAATAATAAAAAAATGTAGCCCCACTGCTTATAATTTTCTCGGTTTCGGAATAATCTTGAGCAAGTCGAAGTTTAAATCTCTCCATACCAAATGACTAAGCTATGTAGATATTTTGTATCGCCAAATATCAGCTCTACATTATTCTACGTTACACATAAAAATAAAAAAAATATATATGAATTGGTGTTTTTTAAACGAAATAGGTGATGTATACTTAACACTATATATCTGTTTGAGCCTGATTAGTACATTTTGTTTATTTTAAAATGATAGTTGGCGACATGAACCGGTCCGCGATTAAAAGAGACAAAAAGTTGTAAAAACAGATGCAAATAATATCACTCGCGCGCAGACACCCTTTTGAAGAAATGTGCATTTTTGGGGGCAACAATAAATCCTTTTTTCCCGCTGTATTTCCATCTCGTTGTCACCAGTGATAATTTTTGGAGACGCTGAGATATTTATATATTTTTTTCATTTTATTACCGAGAATCAACACGGTCGCTACATTTTTGTCCAATCGAGCCGGATTGTGTTGCCGCTATTTGTTTGTTGATTGATTCATCATATAAGGCAATTGATAACATACTCTATTTAGTCGCTTTTCAAATATTTGCTTGTGACAATGAGCCTAAATGAATTAAAGGTATATTAAACACAAAGAAGGTAACCTTAGTTTGCTCGCATACAAAAGCTGTATCAGTCAAGTTAAAAGTTGTCAGGTAGCAGAACAGAGGCAAAAAAACTGAAATACGATACTAAACTTTAACAGAAACGAAAACATTCATTTATGACGTTATTGACTGTATAAATTTTCTTAACGCTTCACTCGATGGAAATTATTAACCAAATTTTCAAGTAATTTCCACTATAGATCAGATGATTTGCCACATGCAAGCGGCCGCCAAAAAAAAACAGTGCGATTGGAATGTCACGACTTAAAGATGAACAACCGTCGTATGTAGAAATTTGTCTATCCATTAGTAATTCAAAGTTTTCTAAAGCTATATGTAATTATTGTGCAACATACGCTTTTCTTGCAAGTACGCAATACAATAACATATCGCATTCTTGCTGTTTATGTAAATTATTTAATTGCGATAAATTTTCGAAGTTGACGCTGAAAGAGAGATATAGGTAACTAAGCTAAATCTAAACATTTGTACTTAAATTGCTTAAGTTCTATCCATAAAACTAGTGCTTGTAAATCAAATCATACATGCCGTATTTGTTTATATTAGCATCACAGTCTTTTACACTTTTTACCCGCTGAACAAAATTCAATGCAGAATCAGAATCGAATTTCGCTGTTAGTTTAAACCTGCAATCACAAGTTATGCCCATTTAAAAATAGTGAAGGCACGATTTCATATTGTACTAGGTACTTCATTTTGTACTGGTGATCATTCAAGTGTGCTGTTGTCAACTGCGATTGTTCAATTAATCCTGCCAACGGTAAAACAACAATTATCCCCCTTTTAATTGATAGCTGTAGTCAGTCCAGTTTGTTAACAGTTAAGTGGGCCACACTCGATTTATCGATAGCATCTACGTTTGATCAAACTTCAAAATATCCATTTGACGCTTTTGTAGTGCACCATATTACTGAAAAAATGCCAGTTTGTCAAGTTAGTTCTTCCTGTTACGAGTTCTTGTCGGGTTTTCCGTTAGCGAAGCTGTCGCAACTCCAGGTGAAATCGATGGTATTTTAGGAGCGCACATTTATGCAAAAATTCTTCATAAAAAGAAATTATCTGATTCTCGCAAACATCTCTTTGCGATTGAAACATCACTAGGTTATTTTGTAGTAGATGATACAGAAATATCTTCGACAAATAATTCAGAGCCGGTCTTAAGCACTTATACTTTCTGCATGTTCGCACCCATCAACGAAATCTTAACAAAATTCTGGGAATTAGTAGAAGTCAACATGTCGTCTGATTTGTCCAAAGGCTAGCAAGATTATGAATCATTTTTTTAAATCGACGTATTTTCGCTCTGACTTAAGACGCTATATTGTTTACAACTTTAGTTGCGTTTTTAAGAAAATCTTAATTTTTTAGGGAATTCGTATAATTATGCTTTCGCGCACTTTCAAAATCTTGATCGCCAGAACTCAAAGATTTATATTTTCGTGTCATTCAGAAACAAATTAATCTAGGTTACATGACGAACTATGGAAAAATAAGAGTGCCTGGGATTCCGAATCTCACCCAGACCCAGAAGTACAAGCTACGCAGCTAAGGTTTTATGAAGAGCTGCATGCTCTAGCTGATGCTTTCAAAATTGCGAGACACATTTATATTCGAAAGCTCATCAATATCCCTCATAGGATTTTGCGGTGCCAGCGAAAAAGAGTACTGCGATGTAATTTTTGCTAAATCGTTATGCCATCGGGTGAAGTAAAGTTAATTTATTATGTGCAAAATCTAAGGTTTTCCCGATAAAAGAAGTATCAATTCCAAGATTGGAAGTATGCGCAGCCTTGTTATTGGCTAAGTTATTACGCGTTGTTAGACTCTATGGTCGCTTTATATTGGAATTTTCAAACTAGTATAGAGGTACCATCCTATATTCATTTTTACCCCTGCTGATATTAATAAGACTGAAACTGTTTTGCTTCGATCGGTATAAAACGCTTGTTTTGCAGATGAAATTAATGCTTTAAAAAAACAACAAACCGATTTCCGAAGATTTGCGCAGGTGCCCTTTCTTGCATGACGGTTTAATATGGATTGAAGGTCGTTACGATCAGCAGCACCCGATTTTGCTCGCAAAACGCCATGAAATTGTTAGTTTAATAATTGATGATTGCCATAAGCGAAACTTTCATGCTGGTCCTAATAATATACGTACTATGTATTTGTTTTGGTTTGCGGAACTGCGTTGTTTTTTTAATTTGTTGCTAATTGTGGCGTGCTTCCTCGCTCCGGAATAACAAAAACTCATTTTCTTATTCTTACGTTTCGGCCGCTTTTGCAGCCTTTTTCAAAGTTTTGCTGTGTTGGCCGTTCGTTTACGTCATCTGTGTCATATCCGTAATGGTTACTCATTTCTTAAAAAACAAAAATTCCTTATTAGTGTTATCCCTTGGGTACTATGTATTTGTTTTGGTTCGCGGAATTGCGTTGTTTCTTTATTTGTTAGTAGTGGCGGGTTACCTCGTTCCGGATAACAATACTTCTTTTCCTATTCTTATGTTTCGGCCGTTATTTGAAGCCTTTTTCAAAATTTATTTGTACTGGCGGTTCGTTTACCTCATTTGTGTCATATCTCTAATGGTTCCTTATTTAAAAAAAACCCACTTCTTCGTTAATGTTATAACGAGCAACTAACAAAAATAAAAAAATTGTTAGTTTACTTAATGGTTTGTTTTAACACAGACCTCTTGATTTATTTAGTCTATGCTCGTTTAAATCTAACTAGCAAATACCGTAAATGACGATGGATTTTCTCATTCAAAATTAACTTGAGTGTGTCCATAAGAACTGTACTCTCCGGCGCAACTTAGAACTTAGAACTTGTAAATCGAAAGTTACCCAAAAGGGGATTTCCCGTTTAGGTATCTTACCCTTCAGAGTTTCTTGCGAAATGCTAATATGCAATTGGTGAACGACCATTGTTTTCCAGATTCGATGGCCTGCAATTTATCGGTAAATGTAGGTGTACGAAAACAAAACAATATAATTTCGACGGTTTGACAGAAACGCCGTGGTGGGTGTCAATGGAGAGGGCCGATGCAACCTCTGGGTCGAGTCCGTCAGCGGTTCTCGAGAAATCTCAAAATGTCGAGTGCAACTCATTGACTCCGCCTGACGTATCTAATGTTATGTACTCTCATGGATTAACGCCTCTCGAGGCTTTTATTGTACGTTCCGACAGTTGGTTTATAGCACGTCACGCTCACAATGGTGCATGTTCCAGTGTTAAATAGATGGTTGGGTTAGCTCTGCTTAACGAACAATCAATCTGGGTTAATAATGTTGTAGTGAACTATTTTGCTATGCACTTTAAATTAATACTATATAGGTTTAGCAATATTAGGTAAAAGGTCCCGGTTTCCGGTCAAAATTGGCAACATTTTTTCAAAATCATATATTGGCCTGTAATCCAGATAACTGTCTCTTATACTCATTATAATCACATTCAGGCGATAATTATTTATGATCGAATAAGTTATAAATAGTAGGCACAGTTTTCTAGTGGCGCCAACCACTAAAATAAGTAAAACCAAAGTTTACAAATGCATAAATAATAAATAATAATGTAATGGTAATGGCTACTTGTTTAAAATATAGGCGTATAATACACTAGTATAGTAAATGACTGCCTACTAAGGGTTTTCGCGTAAGTAAAGTCATACAAAGGATGCAATAGCGAAATCACCCAATGCTGTAACGAAATATTGAATAGTAGAATTAGGAATTCTACCGCACTCCGCACTGTTATTCCACATGCAGGCCTAGCATAGCAAACTTTCAATAATAATTTTGTTTAATATAAGCAAGTACATACTTACAATTCGCATCTAAAGGTCGGACACTTTACATATCTTACTTTTGATATATTAAATTGTAGTAAAATATTTGTGTTCTTAAAATATCTGAATCCGTTCCTGTACTATGTTTACTATAAAATATTTCCTTTCATTTGAAATCATTGAATTATTAATAACTAAACAAATAACTAAATTTAAATTAAATTGACCTTGTGAGTTGAATATAAAAAAACCTGACAATACCAGCAGGTAAAAGTCTGAATTATCTATTTAAAACATTTTTCATCCCATTAGAAATAGTGAATAAGTCACCAGAAAAAATTCCTTTACAGAAGCACTTAAATGCATTCAAGATTTCTCCGACCTATAATAATGAAGGTGACCGTAAATAACCATGAAATTGCAATTCAAAACCAACTAGGGGCTAGACGCAGTTTTTGAAAGTGTCTGCTATCATAGGTTAATAGCTTTTTTCAACAAGGATAAAAAAGGATAAAACTGTCATCAACTGGGTCTTATAAAACATAAAGCAAGAAAAGCGTCTTACTTTAAAATAAGCTACTATTTCGTTTTTCGAATTAGTCAAACATGATATTGAAGTTCGTTCGTTTTCTTTATTCCGTTGATTATTATTAAGCCTGACCTCTGATTGTTTGCCACGTATGGGATATTCGAAAACTGTGTTCTTAAAGTGGGCGTAAAACATAGATGTGTGTACAGTGTGGTCCTTTTAAAATGTTCGCAGGTTAGTAAATCTTCTTTAGTTTATCGACTTATTATGTTTCAATACTAATTCAAATTGCGCATTATTAGGTTTAGAAATTATCATCATTGTCTAGTTAACAAGTTGCTAAAAACTTTCATAAAGAAATGTAAATGTTAAATATAATCATTTGGTTTATTAAATTTGAATCCGTCATACTATCGATATTGTTCCTTTAGATTTCTTTATGTCATTCTCCCAGCGTATAGGCTGTTGGATATTACTTTACTTGTTTAGTTGTCATAACGTATGCTAACGCTTGCACAGAAACATCTGATGAGACTTACATTTTTGCACGAAACCATTTCAGCTTCAGCTGAGTAGCTTCCCGACTTCAGTATTTTCTGACAATAGTCGGCTAACTGGCACAATTCCTTCTTCTTCTTCTTTTACACCCACATCAGCATGCCTACAGATCAGGCATGTCTACGGAAACGGCACTCCATCAGCTCACCTGCAAGCTGTCTTTCTAGATATCGAAGGAGCCTTCAACAATCCTTCATTTGATGCTCCTTGTTCTGCGGTGGCAAGCAGGGGCGCTAATCGAGCCATTGTAAATCGTCGCTTAGAGCTAATTTTGGGGAAAACTAGGGTGGAGGCGTACGCTGTGCGGGGCTGCCCACAAGTAGGGGTATTATCTCCCCTCTTGTGGTGTCTGCTCGTGGCCAATCTCCTTGATGACCTTAACAAAAATGGATACTATGCTGAGGCTTATGCAGATGACCTGTGCATTGTTATTTCAGGTAAATGTCTGGGGCCGGTTTCACAGCTGATGCAAATTGCTCTAAACAGGATCAGCAGATGGTGTGAACAAAGAGGCTTGTCGGTTAATCCGGCAAAGATGGAACTCTTAGCCTTCACAAATAAACGCAAACAGGGATCTATTCGATGGTCTTCTTTGCAAAACGTAACACTGAAGCCGGTATCGATGGTGAGGTGTCTAGGTGTAACCCTGGATTCTAAACTGGCTTGGACGGATCAGGTTAACGAAATCAGTCGAAATGCGTGTGCAACATTGTGGGTGTGCAGACGTTTTTGGGGAAACAGTTGGGGACTTCAACCACAGGTCGCGTACTGGTTGTATACAACTGTGGTGAGACCACCCCGGTATGGTGGCGCTCCACTGCGAACACAGTGGTAGGACAAATTCAACGACTGGGCTCTCCAACGATAACCGGTGGTAATGAGAATGTCACTTACTGCATCAATGGAGATGCTTCTGGTACTGGAACCTCTACTCGTAAGGGTGGAGTATGAAGCCCTGAAAGCGGCCTTTAGATTGCAGGAGTTAGGTAACTTGAAATCTGGAGAAGGAGGGCACCGTATAGCGCTCTCTGTACCAAACGGAGATCACACTTTTCTCTCAATGACAAGAGATAGGATTAGCACGACTAAATGTTTTGATACACCGTGCAGAATCAATATCTTCGTTAAGAGGAGTGGTTTCTGAATGGTGAAAACATGCTGTACCTCAAGGACTCATTTGGTACACGGATGGCTCTAAAACGGACACAAGCACAGGCGCGGGAGTATGCGGTACATCTCCGAGAGTACAACTCAGTTTGCCACTTGGAGAGTATCCTAGCGTATTCCAAGCAAAAATTTATGCAATCCTGGCATGTGCTCATGAGAACCTCAGTAGAGGGTAAACCGGATTGTATATCTACATTTGCTGCGATAGCCAGGCGGCACTTCGGGCGCTTACTTCTGTTAAGGGTGCGTTCCGGCCTTTTACTGGACTGTCGTAACACATTAATAAGGTTGGCCCAACATAATCGGGTTAATTGGAATTGGGTGCCTGCTCATGCAGGCATTGAAGGCAATGACAGGGCCGATAGGTTAGCGAAGAGGGGGCGTCCGCACCTTTTCTCGGACCGCAACCTTCTGTTGCTTTTCCAGAAAGCAGACTGAGGGTCGAGATCATAAAGTAGCTTGGTCGTCAGTTTTACTTGTATTGGGAAGACGTGCCGGAACTGAGGGAATCTAGCGCCTTCATCACTAGACCTACGCCTGCTCAGGAAGGCAAATGACTTTTAAGTCTGAGTTTTCTCAATTGCGATTAATGGTGGGTGTCCTTACGGGACACTGCCGGTTCAATAAACACCTATATAATATGGGTGCTCAGAAGAGGAGGAAACTCCGATTCACCTCCTTACCAATGGCGGACCGCTGGGAGGCAAAAGGTTTGGAGAATTTGGGTCTCAATTTATTGAGATTGAAGATCTTTACAGTTTACCTTGGAAAGAGATCCTGTACAGGCAGGACTCTTCTAAGCTACTGTGCGGGCACAATGGATCGAAAGGTCTAAGTGCAGCGCCCCGCCCATTTGCGGGGTCGCACCGCAGAAGATAGAAAGTTAGATAACACAATTCCTTCAATGTTTTATAGTGTTTGAGGCGTTCACTGCCCGAGTCCTTAGTGGTAGGTGATTCCGAGTTACTTGACCGTGGTAGTGACGATGTTTTCTTTGCTGACGTTTCACCCACCTCTGAAGATGCTCACAATAGCTAAGGGCGAAACGTCAAATAAGCAAAAATCGTCACCCACGACCAACTAGCCCAAAATCATCTACCACTTCCTTTAGTTTGAAATCTGGAGAGCGGTTCTGCACAAATTGAGAAAATGTACTTTTGTCCTCAAGTTGTTTTGTTTTATCCAATACTATTACTGTAACTCTCAAAATTGAGTGATTTTGTTAATAAATTAGGTGTGGTTTAAATATGTCCAAAGTATTTTAGCTAAAGATAACAGAACATAGAACATAGGTCTACCGGACATCACATTCCAAATTAAACCAGCACTGGCTTCAGTACGTTAGGTTAAAGTGTGTTATATGTATTTGACTGATATATTTCCAGTGATAAAACTTGCAGTTAACAATCTCAAAAGCATATTCATTAACATTAGATTAAATTGGAAATTCCACAAGATGCGGTCAGCAGGATGATAGTTGCTGACGGTTCAAGTTTTATTCTCGAATACAACTGGATGCACTATGCCTCATCGAATTGTCCACAAATTATCTGATGGATTAATTGAAAATAAGCCTTAGGATACACGTATGCAAAAACTGTTTTCTAGTGATGTTGTAATTTATATGTACGTTGTCGTAGATACCTTTTAAGTTATTTCAAGGTTTTATAGAAAGGTATTAACAATATTTAGAATAAACGATTATTAATGAGTGCAAGTAACGATTACCAAAAAATTTAAATTATTTAGATATTACTATACAATTACAATTAATTATTTTTTCCTTATTTACAAGGAAACTCACCAAGATTTTATTAAATCATTTATTAATGAACCTCATTTGGGACACGTCCGTTTATCCTATATTATAACGTTACTAAGGTGTATCTCTGTTACGGATATACGCGTAGTTTAGCTTCAGAGAGCAAGCAGTTGGAAACCCCGCAATAATAAATTTGAACAAAAAAAACGATTTTAGCACATGTACAATAAACATTAGAAAGCCACTGAAGTATATTTTTAACAAGAAAGAGCAAGCTGCATCTATAATCATGGTTATAGAAAGGTAATGTACAGTTTTTGCTGTAGAAAAGTTAGCATTGTGTGCTCTTATATATAGATATGGAAGCATTTATAGGAATAATCCCCAAATTGCCCTTCTGTCAATAGAATAGTCGAAAAGACTTGATTTACAAGCATTTGTGTTTCTATAGCATTTTGCGCGATGGATGCTGTTTTTTTGGTTACAATTTACATTTACAACAAAAATTAGGCATATCTATATTGCCCAATTTCCGTAGAACTCACCATGTACATCAACATCCATTACAACATTTGACGTTTGCCTTGCAACAACAATATTAGTTTTGCCTTTTGATATGGCTCTGGACAACTCTGTTGGTAGTAAATAGGTTAACAGATTTGAAATCAGAGAGAAAATAACTATCCAGACTTTTGGCAGTGGCAATGGGACAAGTTGGATACATATGAAATATATTCCATTACTGTCATATCTATGATTATACAATTCCCCTTGTTGCATACCGAAGGGGCATTCATTTTACAGTTCGCTTATAAACGAAACATTCTGATCACAACTAAGCCAGAGTGATATTTCGCCAATGGTTTTGCATACAATATTGCAATATTCTTCTGATGGTATTAAGATTATTTCTAATCCGCTGTAGCGAACTCAGTTCATATTGCGGTAGATAATACGCAAGTGGTAGGTATCTAGAGAATACAACATTTTAGCTTACCTAAAGTATGTACTTATAAAGAAATAATATGTGAATCGGCCTTATCAGCTTAAAAATATGGTAGCAGTTTGGTAAACGTTATATAGTAACTATTGCATGTTCATCCATTACCTACTGTAAGTTTCCGTGTATAAGTAGGTATTGTATATTATCTTGTATTGTTTACTTCTACGTATTTTATATTTAATTGTAATTCTATGGATATAGCTGTCTCTTGGTGCGCAACAAAGATATGCGTTGTATGTCACTCGCTGTCGATTATAAACCATGGAGTTGCCACTCTCTACATTTATGTTACCTCTGGCTAAAATTTTATGATTGTAACATTTCAACTTAGAAGTTATTGCGCCTGCGTTCTAAGGGTTTAAGTGATTTTT
The DNA here is from genome assembly GCA_025024175.1 of Rhyzopertha dominica. Lineage (NCBI taxonomy): Eukaryota > Metazoa > Arthropoda > Insecta > Coleoptera > Bostrichidae > Rhyzopertha > Rhyzopertha dominica. The sequence goes on from QCXZ01000003.1 coordinate 49,732,493, forward strand.
TTTGTTGTAAAATTATTTTTTCTAAAAGCAGGTACGTAAAGTTAACTCCAAGTATAGACCACCCACAAGAAAACCGCGTAATGCGGTGGGGCTCCATAGTGTTGGCAAAACAACTAGTATTTCTCCAACATTTGATTTTCTTCAGCGTTACGTTGCTTTTCTCATTGTTCTGTCGTGACAGGATCAATTGAATTTTTAACAATTTGTAAATGCATTCCACCGTTCTATGAAAATTAGACCTGCAATTGCGTCGTTATGTATTCCAGCCCACGTATTCAGTTTCTGGATGAGGAACTTGCGTACTACCTTCTTATATGAGAATTTTCGTTACTCCAGTAGCGCAAATTCTGCCAGTCAAAAGGATATTCATAGCTGAAGCTAATATATTTCATTATAGATTTGTATTAACTATAATCTTTTCCGTTTGCAGAACTGAAGTCTTCTATCAAAGTCATCTTCGTCGAGTACTTGTAAAGCTTCATCTTATAGAAATGAGATTTGTACAGCTTTCTAACTTACTTTACTTACGCTAGAACAAGAAAGCTGCGCTATCAAAGCGCTAGTTAAATGCACTGCAAAATGATCAAGCATCTCAAGCTGGGCTGTGCCATCAACTATCCTATTTACAGCCCTCTTTTATTTGATACAAATTCATTGGGTTTGAATTTAGTCACGAGATTAAGAATCTACCTAGCATCCACTTTTTTAGTACAGGGCAATACATTAAACACCCTTGTTTTGCGCCAACATATCTAATAGCTTAGCACCGTAAGTAAAATTATTTCTACCCTTTCGGCAGTTGAATAAACCATTTTCACGGTGTTTGGGACTAAAATGTTCTTATTTCAAAGAAGTTGTGTGGAAAGAGACGGGCATGATAGAAAAGCCGCCTAAAAAGTTAAAAAGAAAACGCCAAGTAGGTAACCAGCTAATTTACGAGAATTATAAATTTTCTAGTAGAAATTTTAATTGCAGCAATATGGAAAGGGAATATAAAGTATCTTGGACATCTTAGGTGTATAATTTTTAACAAGTTTATATTTTATTTTTAGGTCCTAGTAAGTATTGTAGCTCCAAAACAATACATTTAGTAAGTAACGTACCTCATAGTACTTAGGTAATGATCTACTACCTCATAAATAGGTTAAAAATTAGCAAAGCTAACCACATGGCGAGGCTTCTTGTGAAATAAGCTTTCAAATGCTGTACCATTTAAAATTTTTGAAGGTTTGTTTATCCTGCTAAGAGAAAAGAAACTTATCTTGTTTTCCTGCAAACAAGAATTTACCTGTTTTTGTAAATTTGTAAATTTATCTACTATTTAAAGTGTTTTAAGGGTGGTTGCATGAACCCTGTATAGTGCAAAGGAATGCATATCATTGCCGAATAAGGTTAATTACTTTCAATTCCAATGTACCCTTTTGTCGGTATGCAGACAATTTTGCAGCCGTGCCAATTGCTAAACGTCGCGCGTCGTCAGAATAAAGTTGCGCCAAACACATTTCTCGTCTCACTCTTTCGGAATTCCATCGGCTAAGGTGCACTTAAGGCCCATACGCCTGAGCATTTAACTGCTACCGTTTTGTGTATATTAGTTAATGTGATCTTATCGTAAACAATTTAAAACATAAATTGTGTTGAGGTAATCATTAAACTTAATATTGATAATAAAAGCTGAGTGTCATAAATCTTGCGTGTACTAGTATTAAAACTACCATAAACTTAAGTATGACATAAAAGTAAGGCACCGGAGGTCACAGTTCAGTATACTGGAGCAGTGGAGGGAGAAGGGTTGGGAACGGCAAGCCGAGAATAAAGCTCGGCAAGTGAGTTTGCTGCTCGGGCTTCGGGCACAATAAAATGCGGACGTGGCATTAGAAGCGCGATTATGGGTGTGGAAGGGTGCTTCCTAAAGAAAACGGTATTATATTCTTGAGTTGCTCATAATTGCTCATAATCTTATTCCTCGTGTTAGGGAACACAATCGAAAAAAAAACACCGCTTGCAAATTTTTGGTTTAATAATTTTCTTCGCAATAAATGACTGCATTAAAATATAAGTTTACGCGTTAATTAAAGATGTATGCATGGAATTTTATACACGACCTCTGAGTTGAAAGAATTCTATGTATGTAATGACTTTTAAGCTTTTTATTACTAATTTTTGAAATTTACTGAAGCAACGTCTATATTAGTCCGCAGTAAAAAAGTGTATTGAACTCTAGTGCACAAATAATCTAAAACTTCAACTACTCTGAAACTACTAAACTGATACTAATTTCTCCACTGTTTCACTGTTTCCTGCAGTTTTTAATTCGTATCTGTTTCTAAAGCCTTCTTAGATATCATAGCGATATCCAGTAAGCAATGAAATACATATAATAGTTATTTTTAGTAGAATAGATTTTAAGAGGACAAAATTTATTTAACACCAAAAAGTGTTAGATAATTTACAGGGCACTGGTATAATTTTTTTACAAGTAATTAAAATGGGATTTTTCTGACGCGCTTTAATGCTAACTTTGCATTTTGCCACCCCAGTATATTCCGCCGGGCAGGGCATCTACATTAGGGTTGGAGGGATGACATGCATGCTCTGCTAGTGGGCTCCTACGTAGCGCATGTTACTGGAAACTGACGATTGCAATTGGAGGTTTTGCTAAGTGCACCCAACGAGTGAATCTTATATTTAAATGTTTCTGTGTTTGATGCTGGCTAGCTTGGCTGCATTATTCTTCTTCCTGGTATTTACGACCTTTTTGTTTATTATTTTCTTCTACTCTTGACTTGCAAATTATGATCCGTGTGTCTCTCTTAAGTTGATGGTGTCGAGTGTCGACGCTATTTTGAGKGATTTRGTATATGTTTATTCTTTTCGRTTGCTGAAGCTCTAGATGAAGTAATGGTGCTGTACGGGATATTACTGGTGTGTGCATTTTTTCTCTTGKAGATTTGTTAAAGCAAAATATCTCATTTTTGTTTGTTGTTAAATATCTAGTCGTTTTGAACATTAATAAAACATTATAAATTACTAACAAAAAAAGTGCATAGTAAAATAAACAAACCTAGTGAATGTGMATKCGATTTCGCTGTGCTACATCCAACTGATCTACCGCTTCGTCACATCCGCTTTTGGTCCCGTTCCAGCTTTTTGTCCCGCTCCTGCTTTTGGTGGCTACCCGCATCCCGTAGCGTTCGCAGCACCGTACCTAAGGTAAGCGAACATACGTCTTTTTCTTTTCCTTGACTCCGCAAACGAAACCAGCACCTTTAGATCATTTACTTTCTAAATTCATAACAAGATTCTTTACGATTTTTTGCGGCTGGACTTAAAGGTAATGATTTCTTCTCCTTCCCAGAAGGCATGTTCTTCGAAGGTCGTTTAGGAGTGTCCGGGTTTTGTTGGCGCTTTCTAGTGAACTGTATTTCGGTAGTAGTTCTTGAAAAGTTTCTTCTAAGCTACTTCTAAACTTCCGTATATTTTGTGCAAGGTGATTTACAGCTTTTCTCCTTATTTATTTGGTGAACCAGTGTACCACAATTGCGTGATTTCTTGTATATATTGCTTCAAACATTTGTCCTTTTCCTTCTATCTTGTATTCTTTTGGATACGTTGAGTTCTTGTTGCTATAAGAGAACCTTTTAACTGACTGAAAGAACGTCTAAAAAGACGAGGATTGTATTATTGCATTTATTGTTTGTTGGTTAGCTGGTCGTTATATTTGTTAACACTACAGTATGAGCATTCGTGTTTACGTATTTTTGGTCTCCTGAATGCTTAACTTTTTACTAGTGTTAGGATAAGATAAAGTATAGTCATCGTTTATATGTACAGTCGGTTGTAAAATTCATGAAAGGATAAGTAGTTTAAAGCAGTCTTCAGTAAGCATAATAAGTACCTATACAGCATTACTTATGACAATCTTCTACATACAAGTAAGTATAAAACTCACAGCTTAGCTGCGTGCGCTCTCTACGATGATCAACATGTTTCTTATAACTTTTTTTTGTGACAATTTTTATTCGGGACTAGTTGGACATTGATAGAAGTGGCTAGGTGCGTTTCACACGTATCTTTGAGCAACTTGCTAAATTTTTATAAATTGAGTCGAAGACGTCAAGTATATAGGAAAATTTGCTATCTGAATCTTTGACGCGACGTATCATTTCAAGTGTATCAGCCACAGCCAGAGCACTAACGAGGCCGCACACCAACACACTTAAAATTTCACATTTCTAACTTTTGGCTGTACGTACAGGCCTCAACTCGAACTCTACTTAACTCGAGCTCTACTCAACTCGAACTGTACTTAAATCAAAATCAGGATAGGGCTCAAGGTCTGCAGAGGGCTTAGAGTTAAAATCAGGGTCGACCTCAAGTCGACCTCAATATCGGACCAAATTCAAAATAGGGCTTTATTGGAAATGTCAGGTCAAGTCATATGCACAATATGGTGCAGAGCTTATCACGTAGATGAATCCGTATCCAGTTAACCTGCAGCTAAATGAACAACTATTAAATATCAAGTTAAAGTCATTTTCGCATTAATTATTTATATTAAATTTCCTGAGTGTGAGGAAACCATACGTATGGGCTCTAACTCCGTTTGTACAACATTAAATATACATCTATCAAATTTACTTTCAATACACAGTGTGTGCATGCAATTTTTGTTTAACAATCAATTGGCGCCCAATTTATCTATTTTTAACGACTAGCCCACCCCGCTTTCATGACAACCACACGATCCGCCGTACGCTCTGTGTAACCAGGTAGGTTATAATGTGCAGAATGTTAATTTGTTAATTTTTTTTATCGAAAACATTAATTTTAATGAACGGCTCATTTAACACACATTTCTGTTTACCTACAGTAGCTCAAAAAGTAATACATTGACGCTTTGTAAAACCAACTCGTTACCAGCTGGTATAAGAAAAGCACTGACAGTGACATTCTTTGGTTCTTGAGAGTCGCTTTAATTCAGAAGAAAAGAACTGCAACTGTTTGTGTAAACTTCTATGAAGCTATATATACATATATCTTCAGGGCGTGTACAAGTAGAAAAAATAAGAAATTACCAAACTCATAAACATATAATATAATAAATATATATAATCATAGAGGATTTTGATCTATTTTTTTGGGCTATTTCACTTCCACATTCAACGGAAGGGAAGTATTATATCGCGAAAAAATTTTTCAAAAATTTTTATTTGCTCATCCGCTTTAAAATGGTCGATAACGCAAAAAAAAAACAAAATTTGAGCAAAAAAAATTCTTGTCTATATCTGTGGCTTTGTTTGTGGACACGATAACTTTCGAAAGACTTAATATATGAACTTGAAATTTAGCAAGTGTATAAATCTCCACTACCCAAAGCGATCTATTGTTTGTGGGGTAAGTAGGGTATCGGGAAGGGGGCGAAATTGGGGGGTTACTATCCTTTTTGCAATTTTTTCTTTTCGTTATAGTATGTTATTAGTAGTATAACTGTGGGTATTATTCACTGTTATAAATTTTCGGTGCAGCAAACTGTTTAGAAGACATTAGCAAAAAAGCGTCACTTAAAGGAAACGGTTTTTCCTAAATATCTCCCAATATATTTAATATATTCAAAAAATGAAAATACCATCAGATAGAAAATAATATTTCTCACCAAAAGTGTCTCAGAAAATTTATTCAAAATTTTGACATTTTCGACATATTTCCAAAAAACCTATTTAGGACGCTACTAGTACGGTTTTTATTAAATTTCGGTATTATGTAGAAAATCAAATTTCTGTACAGAAAGCACTCTTGTAATTTTTTTGTTAAGTTAATTTTCCAGTTATTTGGAAAAAAAGATTTTAAAATTTATATATTTTTGCTATCATGAGTACTGTTTGTCTTAGAAAAAATGAGTAAAGAGAAAAAATGCTCAAAACATGATTACTAATCATATAGTATAAGAAATAAAAACATAAATGTCATTTTGACAATTATTGGATGTGGAAGTATTGATTCAATTTGCAGCGGTTTTTTTTTGTTATATATCACTAACTAAATCATCTCATCCAAGGGGAGAGGATCACCTCAGATTACGAAAAAAGTTACAACAGAATTCCAATATCAAAACCTAAATAAGCAAATTTCAGAAATCCTTAATTCCTAAATTTAGAAAAAATATCCATTCAACACCATATTAATATTACTAAACAGTTGAGCATCATATTTTTTATCTCATGAATTTGTAATTTGTAGACACCCTAAAAAATCTAAATAAAAATCAAACAATTGACATTAGCTTGGAGAATACTTTTTCGTTAAATGAGGTCAGTTGTAACTTGAAAATGTTAAAGATATTTAATAAGAGCTAAAGGCAAAAATAAATAAGTAGGTAAGTACCTACACCGAAATTGTAAAAATTTACCTTGCACGCAAAATGACACATTTAAGCCGAAAAGTAGAGTACCGTGATGAATGGCCGTCCGCCCGTGCGGTGGCAAAAACGGTTTACAAATCAACACGAAGCAATTAGCTTTTAGAGAGAGTTATCATCAAAGAAGTGCAATTTGCACGGAGCATTGGAGTCGGACAAGCGAGCGCACTGTTCCACGGGTCGGGCGGACGTCGGATGTGAAACGGACGCTTTAAGCTCCACTGCATTATCCGGCCGGTCTTTCTTTTTTTACTATTTCCTCGCATTCTTGGCTTGTTCAGTTTGTAAGGGCGTAAGAATTGCATAATTAGAGCGATTTCTTTAGTAGTAGACATTTTTTATCCGAGGTGAGATTTAAGGGAAGAAGAAAAAATCAACATTGCATGTGTTTGATGTACTAAACACTGAAAATAATAATAATAGATTAGATTGGCTCACGTTTTTCACACCCTTTTGTATGGTACAATGTTAGTTGGTACCAACGTTATTCTTTATAAATAGTACATATACGAGAGCGCATTGATAAATATAATAGTTAGCCTAATACCGAAGGACTTAACATTTTTAAATGAAACTTTTGTTTTTATTTTGCTATACAGCTTTTTTCAGAATCCATAACTTTTTGTTGAAAAAAAATTGCACCGTTTCAAACTCTTTTTTCAGTTTTGGATATAAATAGCAGTCATCTGAATATCGAGAACGATCTATCAGTTGGAACCCCAAATCGCGAATTTTGTTTATTACTATGTGCAGAGGTATAGTATCAAGCAACGATCCATGAGAGACTTATGCAGAGGGTTTTACAGCTTGATGGTGGGCCGTCGTAAACTATTGCATTGTAAATGAAAGTTTTTACAAGCTTATGGTCGGCCGTCCTAAACTATTGGGATTAGTGGCACGCTTCAGGTCCCCAAATGGGCCGTATTCAAAAAAATCTTGTGGGCTAAAATTTTAACTTTTTCACTATAAATTTTTGAAATTTGTTAGTTGTGATAATTTAGCAATCAATAAAACATAGAAGCTTTTATAACAAATTTTATTTAATGCAGACCTGATGCTAACTGGCGCGACCCGCGCTTTATTTTTTTCTGATACTTTATTGGGTTTAAATTTTCCGATGTATAAAATAAAATTTTGCATGTCATAACGAATTTATACAAATTTAATATAAAAACATACAAATTAGTAAGTAGAAAATTATTTACATTGTTAGGAAAAATTTACAATAGTACACAATAAAATTTATATACGGTATCGTTTATGTTCATTACAGCTTGTTAATAAGCACATTACAAGAGTCACAAACTAAAGAAAATAACACACTATCACTTTCACTGCTAAAATTACGATTAACTTCTATTATTAATTATTGTACATGATTCGCTCTGTACCGTCCAGTACATGCCGCATTGAATTTCTCCATGCATCGACACTTGTTATTTCATTCATAATTATTAGCAGAATTTCATTGTTAAATTTTCCACCGGTGTTCCCTCGTCGAATTCTTTGTTTCAACTGCCCCCATATCATTTCAATGGGGTTGCAATGATATGCGGGTAATGGTGGAATGGTGTGTCCACATTCAGAAGTGAGAATGTCAACATTAAATTTCTTCGAAAATTTTATTTGTGCCCTACGAAATGTATTTGTCACAAACGCCTTTTAATATGTGGCTAAATGTAAGCATATATATAGGTATGACTGAATAAGTAAAAAATATTGCACTTGGTACGCTTATATGCTGTAAAACTTTAAAATATAAGTAAACACATATGCTTTCACTACCGTTTATAGGAGGAGTAGAATAGTTCCGATTTCAGGACGATTGCACACCCCCATCAAAAATTAGAAAGTATGGGCTGTCGCATTGAAATTGGAATGTTTACCCTTCATGGTTATAAAAATAGATACTACTCATTAAATTAGGAAAGAATACGATTTAGTCATACATTAAAAGTTATTAGATGAGAGATATTTGTAGTTCAAATAATAATACGAAATAATGCTCATTGATCTATGTGTACGGAAAAAAAATATAAAAAAGCCTAAACACAATTTTTGGATACGGTCCACTCCGCTGCAAAACAGTGGAACGTGCCGAACCCGTCTGTTATTTACGACAGCTTCAGGTAATACTTGTAAACCATTGTGAGCGGTAATTGGCTGTTCGTATAATGAGTCTCATAGATCGTTGCTTGATACTTTTTATTCTCGTGCAAGAACAAGACGTCTTTGGCGACCATTCCGAGTCTCTTTTTCCAAACTTTTTTCGCAATTTTGTCAACAGCTGTGAATAATATTCTTCTCCAGATGATCAGTGAAAATGACACCAAACAACTGAAACAAGGACTTTTACAGTCCACTTTTAAACGAGATACTTTTTTGGTCTTACGGAGCCAAACTACTTTCATTTCATTAATTGTTGTTTTGTCTTAAGATGTTATAAATTTACATGGTGATAAGTAAGTGTTGACCTTTTTATGGGTTGATTCAGAAATGGATCTTCAAGGCTTCCAGTCATTTTGAATGGAAAATTTTCCGTTTTTAAAAGAAGCAGTCTAATTCTATTGAGCATATCGTCGTAAATATGCATACCTCGTAACCCTTTTAGGTACAGGTACTTAATGATAGCTCGATATTCGAACTTGTTGATTTTCTTGCTTGCGGCAAGCTTTGTTTCAAAGAGTTAAATTTTTTTTGAGCACACTTCTGAAAACTCAGAATTTATTGCCGTGGATTCTATTAATATATAATATATAATAATTATTAGTTAGGAACCTACAGCTTCACAATATCTATATTTTGAGAACACTGCGCATCTTTCGAATGTTAATCTAAAATTATGCTCATTTTTTGTATATTTATCTGCTGAAACCATTTTTATATTCCCAAAACCATCGGCACTTGTACTGATTTCCAATGCCAACTTGTCACTGTTTTTGTAGTTTGCGCGATATTTATAGTTTTTTATAAATATATCTCCTGTTATCTTGTAGACGCGATCTACCACAATGAACGATTGTAGTTATCTTTTTTAAATCAGAAATGTGATCATATTGCTTAATAAAGATTACTGGATTAAAGACTGTAGGTACTTCTACTTCGAAACTTGGAAATACAGGAGTTGAACGGTGTGTATTGTGTGTATGTGTTTCTATAATTTCAGATTTTTGCAAAAATGCTGAACGGACATACTTACAGAAAAAAAATACATAAAAAGTATGTATTTTGAACCTAAGCGGTAATTTGGTGTTAGTGGAAGGGATTTATTTTTTTTACTTCTTTGGGGCGGGTTGCAAATTTTTTGCAAATGCTTATCGATAATGACTCCCTATTCCTCTTCTTCCTTTTGTTTTGGATAGATGAGGAATAAAAGCTAAATGTGAGGTCTAAGGCTATGGGGATTTGCCTAAATTTGGAGGCTTGACTTAATTAAAAGCTAGATATGCCAGTCTGCAATAGTCTAGGACTATATTCATATAATATAATAATGATATAATCATTGAAAGAACGTCTCCATTATGTGTTACAAAACTCAGTCCGAATATGTGCGACAAGTATTTATTGGAGATCTATAAAACAAATATAACATAAACAAACAATAATTGTAACATACTTAAATACAATGACATGTTTACCTTAGTACTTACACTGTGAGATAGGTGGGCAGCGTGTAACATTGAGGTGTATTCTTATTAATTTAATTCACCTGCTTGCAATTGATTTAACCACATGTTTTTACTCGACTTTTTTACCATTTGTAAATCCACGAAATATATATGTCAGATTATATCAATTCGTCATATGCAGTATGCTGTTGAGGAGAAATCTCTAGTTTCTCTGACAATTTGAGAATGTACATGGCATCTTCAATAATATGTTCGATTCGTCAAGAACTTGAGGTGTGATTAACAGTAAATAATATTTTTGTTTTCTTGTTTTGCAAAGTATGTGTTATAGAAAAATAACAAAAGTCGCCTGTTACTTTACGTAACAACCAATGATGAAATCTAAGAAATCGTCTCCAACGACTTACTTACTATGACTTAATGTAATGCCGTCGGAAATTTTCGAAATACATATTTTTGAACGTATTAATTTAACATATACTTACTTAAAGTGTACGCGTGTAATGGCATGTGTATAATTAGTATAGTAGTATTCCACTCTTTTAAATATTTATATTTTACATTTGTAAAACTGTGTAAAATCGAAATTACCAGGCAAACATTTTTAAAACGTATCTAGGTGTGCGCAATATTCATTACTTCTAATTTCCTACCTTAGTGTTAAGTAATTAACACTAAAAAGTTCTATTCAAAAACAAAGAGTTAAATAGGCGCGTTAATATGTTTGATTTAGTGTGCTCGAAGCCAAAGTTGTTTTCGTTCGTTATTAAAACTGAGTAGTAACCGTTTATGTTTGCCGCGAACGGTATGTGTGAGGCGCTCACACACGGGGATATAATGTACTTGGATCTAAATGAAGTTGAAGGTAGACCTCTAACTGAACATTCATAAATGGCGTGGTGATTCATCAACTGTTTGAAGAGCCCTGCAAAATCAGAATTTATTGCCTAATGGTAATTTTTCTACTCATTAGGTTTAATGTATGCACTACAGTTTTATGCTTTGTTGCGAAATAGCTAGGAATTTTAAGGATTTATGCAAGATCTTGGTCACCACATTTAGGTCTCCACCTTTATAGGAATTTTTTGCATGAAATATTTAGTTTAAATTCTCTATAAGTAAGTCTCTAGTAAGAATGCAATAACATAATGCTATGTTTATTGGAACTGATATAACCTGCAACCATAAAGATTTCACAGTGAATGAAGCGTTCTTCATAATTTACGCAAAACGCACATAACAAATCCTGTAAACCTAACCAGATTAAGTAAAAAATAATCACAGTGGCAAGATTATAGAATTCCAAAGTATATACCAATTTTACGTTCTAGCCTTTGATGTTGCCGGGATATTTGCATGTTATCAGTAGATATACTGCACGATGTTTGCTTCAAGTGTGACTAATTTTTAACTTTTGGCTTTTTAATAGCATGTGATATCTACTAGCCTACACAAAATATGTACAATGTACATTTAAAGCAGGTTAAAGTAATAAGCTTTAGAATTGCAGTATTAAGCTTCACAAAGGTAAATACATGCACAGCAGTTAAACAACAAAAAAATAAAATTGCTTCTCAATATTTGATCTAGGATGGTTATGTAATACAGCTTTGTGACAATGCAAAGTAGACACTTTCATACTTAACTTGGTCAGTGCATGTAGATCTGCTTAAATTTTTTTTAACATAGTTTACTATACAATAACAGCACTAAAAAATGATGTAGATTTTGAAACATTAAGAACGGCAACTTTTGCTAACTTTCAGGCATTTATAAAATATGAAAAAAAGTTTCTGGTGCACAGCCACTAGCATTAATACTAGCTTTAGGATCCAAAAAAGGTGTTTAGGTGTATATATGTGTATATGTTCATAACTGTAACATTTATGTTTAAAAATAAGAATCTTCTTACTACTATGTTACCACGTGGACTGCATAGACAAGTCATTTCTAATTTTCCATATCACAGAATATCGTTATATATGAAAAGATTGTTTCTACTCTTGCATATCGCTTTTTACAAGTTGCTAGCTCGTATTAAACGTATCAGTAATTTTAAGAAGTCTAAAAAGGAGTTATATGCAGGGCCCCAATTACGCACTACATTTGTTCTGTTAATTTCGTTTATTGATTTCTTTATGTTTTGTACCTCTATCTACCTATTTATCTATAATGAATAAACACATTCGCACTTTTCATTTATTTGTTGTCAGAATGTAAGTAAATTTCAGCGAAACTCTACATCAATACGAGTATTTTTCACACAAGTTCCAGATGGTCCTTTGTGGTTGGCTGTTAATTTAGTTAGTGAAGAAGAAGGCCTTAACAAAAATTAAAAATATTTACCCAATAAAACGCAAATAATGGGTTCAGTCGTTTTACCTTAAAAAAACTTCAAATCTAGTCTAAAAAACTTAGAACGTAGGAGCCAATTAACCATTAACGGATAACACTCATTCGTTTTATATACCAATTTAATTAACCCATACTAGATATATTATGTTAGTCCACTACTAGAGGGGCTCCCATTACAAATTAATAACGGAACGTAACGCACTATAGGTTCCCTAGCCTGCTCAATGCTGGAACATACCAAGGCAGGGCGGGAGTATAACCTAAATGTGTGTAGCGCACTATACGTTCTGCATTCTGCCCACCTGTAGCGACCATGCCACAACAGTAAGAAAGCATTAATTGCTAGACCGCGGCTRTACTGACATCACTAGCTAACACAACAAAAACATTAATTAACCCTACACGCCAAAAGACCAAATACTTAAGTATTGAGCATTTAGGGTAAAAAGTTCAATGAGCAACAGGAACATTGTGAAAATCAAACTTGACGTTATCTTTCAAAAGACACTCTTCAACTCTTTCAGCTTCCTACTCATTTGATTTGCTAAACCGTATGAAGTACTGCACTTGTAGAGGAGGTCTTTGGAATAACGTTTAACGGGTTATCGTAAACGTTACAATATTTAACACGTATGCTTAGTATTTAGATCACGTGACCTTAAGAGATACCCTGTTTTTGCATAATAGGTACAGCAAAAACTCCCTTAGATTATGTATTATGAACAGTACAGCCGTTAATGTTCGTAACGCTTATAATTTTGCACGATCACAATATATTATTAATATCTAATTTTTCACGTGATATCAAAAATGATCTTTTTGAATAAATTTGCGATGCCAGTTTTTCTGAAACCTATTGATATTTGATTAAAATTCGCCATTCTAGAACCGGTGGCCATGGTTTTATTTATTCGCAATTTATTGTCAGTTCTCAAATTTTACGATGTGTTGTTGCATTTGCCAAAATTTAAAAGAGCAAAGTGTTTGTAAAATGAGGGACTCTTCCTTAGATGAGACTTAAGAAAAGAGCGTTCCACACAAATTCAACATATTTAGGAGAATGTTCTGGTGGTACTCCAAAGGGACAACAAATTAATGATTCCTAAAAGTATATGGTTAGATTGTTGAATGTTAAAAAGTACAAATTTTTGTTAGTGATTTGCTGGATATTCCCAAAGTTTCAACATTAATTGGCTACCTGAAACGCAGAATGTTGTTTTTTTTTTAAATAAAAGAGACTATTCGATTTACTAGACATGTTCCAATTCTTAATGAACCAGATGACAAATGGTTAATTCATAAAGTAAATTTCGTTGACTTATATGTGCTTAATATATGAGCAGGTGCTTAATATTTTCTTTTCGTATTTTAGGTAGCAATGATAGTACGCGTATCTGGAGCATCTAGAAGTGAAGGGATATAACAATTTGAGACATTGGCGATCAAGGAACGTTTATTGTTAAAATTCGGCACATAAAACTAAGTCTTTAACGAACATTTACCGTTACAAATATATACAATTTTTGGCCAATAAACGCAAGAGTGCTGAACAACTGGAAACTACGGCCGTCCAAGATAGCTGATAATATTTAAAACTACAAAATCCTACAAATTATTAAGATCATTTAGATCACCGCACTTCAGCCACCCTTCTGGCGAATGGAGGTGTGGATGTTCTCGGGTTAAGAAAGCATGGGGGATGGAAATCTTCGCCCGATTCTTCACGTTAACGACAACACACTAACTGTACATTTAATTTCAATATCAATTAATATTTTTAATATTTCTTTTAATTAAGCTTGACTACACTTAGTCAAACATTTTAAATCGAATTCTAAATAACCCTTTCAATAGATGGAGATTATTTATCGTTTTGTTAGCCTTAGCCTTAACAAAATAAATTTGAAATTTAAATTTGAATTTTGGGGTAAAGTCAAGGTGACAAAAATATAAGAAATGTAATTTCTTACAGTTGCAAAAGTCGTTTCTTGTTTATTTCGCTCAAAGCAACGCTAAATTTTATTTTATTTTAATGAACACAAAATAACATTTGCTCATGTTTTTCAAGCACAAACTGTTGCACTAACTTCTTTTTGTTAATGTTTTCCTCTTAGTGTAGGTGAAAAAATTTTTGATGTTATAAGAAGACTATTCGGTGATTACCATTTACAAGGGATCATTTTTAGTTTCAAATACTTTACTGTTACAATACCGGAAACCTCCGTAAATTCGCGACGACATATCATTTGCACCTCTACCTCTATCTGCTTGATGCGACACTTCTATAGCTGTCGACTAGAAGCTTACGGCTGCATATTTGTATTTGTTAATTAATTATTATTAAGCTGACTTAAGTCGGATAAGTTTACTGCATGAAAAAAGTGTATGATTTGGATGATCTAGTCGTGTCCAGAAGAAAAAAGCGTGGTAGAGATCTACCACCTTCGTTCAAGGCTCCACATTACTGTTTTATTATTTACACTCCTAACGTCGTTCTTGAATTTATACCAACTTCCTTGCTTATATTTGCCTTTAATTATTATTTGCAATGCCGTTTGAAGCCATCCATTAAATATTTAGTTCCGTATGTAACTGCCTAGGCGGCGCTGTCGCAGAAGAAAACAATGCAAATCGCCGAAGTTTCCCGTATTGGAATAATAAAGTATTTGGTAGTATGCATTCTTTTATATTTTTGTATTTTATTTCAGGCGCCAAGTCGAACTAGAGTTAAACAACGCCTTCCTAAGAAGTGCGAAAATGGTTCATTTCTCATCTGCAGAATTTGCTGCCTACTACAGCGATCTTGCTAAATAATACATCGATGATCACCATTAGCTTATGACCGCTGCTCGCCGTTTAGTCCCGCATTCAGTTGGACATATCATTAGAGCATTAAAAATACACCGTCGCGTCGTGGCCGAATTGTGATAGTCATCTTTGAATCGKMMGAAACACCGCCGTGTAAACAATCCACGAACTCGGTCCTGAACCCAAACTCTTGACCCAACGTTCATGTCACTTKATCAACGCGMGTCGTCTGTATCGACGAAAGCTTTGAATACTTAATCAAAGAACAGGGTGGCCGAGGATCCTCTCCACAGTCGTTCAAAAATTGCCTGAAACACGTCTTCGATAAAAAGGTGCGACGATCGGGTTTATACGGCCGCCTGCCATGGTGTTCAGCAAGAAACACGCCGCGATGAAATGGATACTTTTCATTCGTATTATAAAAGTTGTATTTTATCTAGTTCTTGCTATGCATATAGAAAAATTTACCGACATTTTTTGTGTGTGTTATGTACTTCCTGAGTGTTTAATAAAGTATGTTAGTTACAAAAGTTCTTAAATATTTTATGACAGATGCTACCTAAAAAATCACAGATTAGATTACCGAAGCATTTAGAATGCTAAAAGCCTACCAAATTGCCATGAACTGGATAGTATTCTTGCATGTTGTATATAGGGTGGCCAATTATTGCCATACAGCACAATAACTAACGAAATATTCGAAAGAAATTCTTCCACGGGACCATAAGTGCCACACTTTGAAAAACTCTCGATTATACAAGGTGTATAGTGTAAAACTGAAGATATATGAGTAACCTTTTTTAATTGAACACCCTGTACTTTTAAGCCTGTTTAAAAACGCTTTCTCGAACATACGTTACGACGTTGGCAAATTATATAAAAAATGAATAAAACTGAAGTTATGGAATAAGAAAACACACGATATAATTTATATTACTAAGTAAAAATTTTAATCCTTTAAAAATAAAATATGCATATTTGAATACATACATAAGACTCCTAAGAGCGCTCAGGCATTTTTTTATCGATAATCTAGGAGGCCATGTAACTAATGGAAATGATTGTTTATTTAGAGAAAAGTACCTATGCATTGTCAAGTATTTACATACATTTTGACGGAAAACGTAAAATCTCATTAAATTATTACAAAAATTGGAATAATACCAAAATTAGTAAAGCTAAACTTAACAATGTATACATTTTGTTAATCAGAAAAAATAGTTCTTTTCAACCATAGCAAAGTCAACCATGGTTTCCATTTAAAAAAATTCGGATTTGTGTTACATCTCTAAAATGTGACCCTCTAAAAAAATTCTGAGTACGTCACTGGATTCAGAATAAAAATATCTATAAAAATGTCTCTACAGTTTTTTTTGTGTCCACATAGCCAATCGAGATATTGAGAACTGAAAAAATATTACATTTTTCAAGAGCTGGCTATGGCTTTAAAACGAAATACGATACAAAAATAGCGATGGTACCGCTCAACTCACAACAAAAAACTAATACAGTAATGTCGAAACCGCAACGCTCTAGCATTAATAGTTACCGAGATACCCTACAATTACAACGAAAATGGGACACCCTGTACAACTGATATATTTTCATGGTACATGCTCAATGGTCCTTAGTATACCTGCTACTGTTCGAAATGTCAACATTATTTTTTTCTTTTTCCGAATAATTCTGTACAAATTTTCTCCAATATGTGGTGAAACAATATCTGCAATCATTGCTTTAATTGATGATGGAAGATTCTAGAGTTATGTCGCTCAAGGATATAGCATCACGCATTAGTGTACAGAGTTAGTGTACAACTGAGGTTTTTGGAAATTGGACCAGACGCACTGTTGTTCCCTAAAGTCTCAGAAATCGACACTTAACTGCTGTTGAATTGAAGATTCAACTCCAATATGTCAGAAATGTAAATGTTAGCGATAAGAAGAAGAAGAAGGAGAAGGAGAAATCTTGTATCCCGAAGACCAGCTCCAGAGACGTCACAGAGTAGTACGAGTGCAATTCGCCAGAGAGCAGGAGTACTGGAATCAAAATAACTTGTGGTCGTGTATTGTTTAGAAATGACCTTGAGTGTGGGGGCGTACTGAAGAACGATATGCCGAGTGCTTTTAGTCAAAGAGTTGGTTTCTGTGACTACTGAGAGGTGCATTGAGGAAATACTGGAATATCACGTGGTCATCTATACACCGTTTATATGTGAAAACTTTCTATTTATGCACGATAACGCCCATCCACATGATGCTCGGATAGTCTGCGAATATCTTCAGGAGGTAAACGTGTCCGTAATGGACTGGCCATACTAACCCGAGATCTAAATCCCATCGAATATGTATGAGATATGGTAGGTAGAAGAATTGGAAACCGTGTTCTTACTCCTATAAACTACATGGATTTCTGGCTGAGGAATCGGAAGTCGTACCTCAGAATGCGATAAGTCATTTAATTCAGGGGATGCCCAGGCGAATGCAGGCAGTAGTACAAGATCGTGGAGGCAAACGCGATATTAATTTAATATTTTTAATAGCTCTAACTTTGCTAACAAATTTATTCTCTCGATTTGATTTATTTTAATAATTCATAATTATTTGCATAACCAGTTTCATTTTATTCATACAACTTGTGCCAGACAGATCGTTTTTATGAAAATTTCCATTGTACAGTTTCGATAGTTTCTCTGGAAAATTATAGGTGGCCCGTTTTTGTGTAGTTCTGGCATTTTTCTTCTAGAGGACAGGACTTAAGTGGCGATTGTGAAAGAACTGAAAATATAATACGGGGAGTTCTAAACAAGCTCCAAACACTATGTATTACTTTATCTTATTGGATTTATCATCTAAAAGGCTTTAATTTTTATTAGAAGCTAACCATGGTTACATAGAGTATTTCTTCTAGAAAATGCATCATTTTAACAAACATTGCAAGTACCTGCTTCGATTTTTATTAAACTTTCCTGTAAATTTGTTAATTTTATAAATTGATATCAATCAACAATACCAAAGAAATGTTCAAAATGATTTGCGCTTGCATGATAGTTGATACAAAACTGTAGTCGCTTCTGAAATGACCTTGATACGTTGCGTAATAACGATTCGTTTCGGATTTCGCTAAAAACAACCCTTATTCTATTTTTCATTTTAGATATAGTCGGCGGCATTAGATAAACTTACTATTTAACATGATCCCTCAAAAGTTTATTTTCGTTCAAATTGGTCCACCCATTCCTATCCATCTTTGTGGAAATGCGATATTCAGGTAATTACGAATTAGGTATTATCACTTTTTTTTGAAAATTACGTAAAATGAATCTTGAAGTGCATATATATCGTCCGCCATATTAAAAAAAATATTTGTAGGTAGAGAATTTCAGGTATGAAATTCGAATCTTAGGAGTAACCGCCAAAACGCTTCTATCCAAGGTTAATCAACTCGTGACGTCAAGTGTCATGTAAACATTACCGAGGAACGTGCTGTTTAATGGTGTAGCATCATTTTTGTATTGGAAAAGCTTTTGTGTGGTGTTTATTGAAAAGACGGTGTAAGAGGTCGCACCAACAAGTGATATGTGTAGTTTCACAAGCATCTATTATGTATGAAAAACAAAACAAGTGTTGTTTTGTACATGGTTATAAAAGTACTTCAGTGAGTACAGCTAACAAAATTTTTGTAACCGTTCCTCGAGATTATTAACGTATGAAAAAGTTGTTTAAGGCCCCTAGACGTGATATGCCGAAATCGCAAAATTTTTTTTTCTGTTGTGAAGATCATCTTAATTCTTACAGTAAGTTTTATTATTCTTTTTGGGGTTATAAGTGTTTACCATTCAGTTTCCATTTTGTTATAGCTTGAAGAGGACATGAAAAATTATATGCGTTTTAAGTTGATAAAGGGAAATGTTATAATAAAGAACGACGTTGTTCCCCATATATTCGACTGTTAGCCAGACTGGAAACAAGCCGCAAGAGCCCCGAAAATAAATGGCAATTTATATTTATTCTGACCTCTAAAATAAATGTCAAGCTTAGAGTACATTTTTGATTCTTGAATTTTTATGATTACAAATAGTATGTTTCCAACAACCCACTGTGATCAAATTATCAATGCTACGTTAATTTGATAAAAAGTTCACTTATGCTGTTGCTTTTACGTTCCTCATCTCCGCCGCGTTGAACCGCTCGTCGCTGTACACAAATTCCATAACAATGAACATGCCTTCAGAAGTTGTAACTCATAAGTATTTCACTTTTTCTTGGCGTATTTTAATTCGCCTGTCACAAAATGTACGCAAACAACAAACTGATAAATTGACGGGCTGAG
Organism: Rhyzopertha dominica; assembly: GCA_025024175.1. Taxonomy (NCBI): domain Eukaryota; kingdom Metazoa; phylum Arthropoda; class Insecta; order Coleoptera; family Bostrichidae; genus Rhyzopertha; species Rhyzopertha dominica. The sequence goes on from QCXZ01000003.1 coordinate 49,752,035, forward strand.
GCTGACGCGTGACGCTCCGACCCCAGATGTAAACAAGCGGAAATTTACAAGACACCTGACGTCACGGCCAATATATTCGAGTTTTGGCGGTCACTTTAAATATTCACATGTTTAATATTAAAAATACATTTTACGATCCATTTTTTCGATTTTATAAACTGTCACAGCTGTTTTGTGGATTAGATGCTACCTATTAATATGCAATTTAATAAAATATAAATACATGGCAAATACCCAATTCTCCTGTCATAGGCACCGTCTTATTGGAGCAACCACATTCTTTGATGGATGTTGCATGCAACATCTTCAAGTAGTTCACATATACAGTTTTTAAAAAATCCAAATATCTATCAACAATTAAGACGTCCTAAAAATGACCCTTTTACATAATTTCCTACAATGCCACCCCATAGAATTCATTCATACATGCACATGCACGGCCATCTAATTTGGCTGTGCATCCGAATTAGCTGACGAGTTTTGGAGGAGTAAGACGGAATATGTATTCGTACGTACAGGAATTTCAAAGGTCTTTAAACGAACAAGGTGTGTAGAACAGTGGAATCACTATATACAGTTAAGGAACGCCGTTAACATCGCCGGTTAAAATTGAAAAATGTAAATACTTTAATAATTTTTCCGGGTCAACAAATATTTGTAAATCTACTTTACCTAGTTTATTATCAGATTGGAATAGGATTAACGATTTCTTTATACAATCGATGCCCAAAGGTAATGTTGACTGTATCAGTGTATTTCAGCTATATGATACCTGCCTGAACAAGTGACAAGTAGGATGTTTCAATTTAGATTCACAGATAAACTGAAGTATTGGAGGTAATAAAAGGTATAAAAACTAACGCAATGGGTGTTAGCACTATAAAAATTATGCATTCCCTTTCTGTTAGATGTAGTTACTCGCATTGTAAATATTTGCTTGGAGCATTCAGTAAAAAAGGCATAGGCATCGCCTATTCCTAKGGTTAAGCAACTATCAAGTTTTAAAGATTTACGCCCAGTTAGTATTCTTTGCACTATGTCAAAAATGTTGAAGCGCGTGATGGAACAATTGGAATCACAGTCAGGTTTTAGAGCAGGTTTCAGCTACATTGTTAAATATTACAGACGACATTATTTCAGCTACGGATAAGAGAATGATCACAGCACTTGTGCTTCTGGATGCAACTGCACATTGTGCTGTAACGGTTGCAACTTGTTTGTTCTAGCATTCCAGWTTTGTGTCAAAAAATAGCTTCATTGTTTTTTTCCAGAGCTGGTGTAGAAATTACTAGCTATTACGTTCAAACCAATAAAAAAATGTAAAAAAAGTGTTTTTTTATTAAATATTATGATAAAAAGACCATTTAGGGTTTATCATTTACACACAACCTTAAACAAAGTACTCCTCTGGGTCGCAATCTATACTTATATAATAACATATCCTGACTGACTGATTCATCGCCGCCGAGCGTAATCTATTGAAGCTAGACACATGAAATTTGACCAGTAGGGTCCTTTCATAATACAATAAACAGCCATTAAAGAAGCATTTTTAGAAGTTTTTCCCCTAAGAGAGCGAACCAAGGGATGAAAATTTGTATACAGAAGTCCAGAATTTAAACTACAAGGATGAAACTTTTTTTAAAGGCGTTTGATTAGAAACACATAAACGTGTGCCAGAGTTTTTTTAAACCTTACCCTTAATAGGGTGAAATGTGGGATGACAATTAGTATGGGAGTGCTGCCATTTTTAAAGTTAATTGAAGTTAAAAGCATGAAATGTGTTTATTCGGGCTTTTGACGGATTTTAGCGTTTCTAAAAGTTCCACCTATGGGGGGGGGGGAGGMTGAAAGAAGGTATAATTTTTTTAAGTTGAACTATTTACGACATAATTAATATGAAATACGTATTTAGGCTACGTTTAAAAATTAATACAAACCAGTTACTTAACTGTTTTGCAAATTCCATCCCTAAAGATATGAAAAGGAAGATGAAAATTCTTATGTTTTTCCGTTTTTTTTTCAAAGTAATATTAATAATAAGCAAACATAAAGTCTTATATTCAAGCCATTGTTGAGAAAAGAATGTTTATCTCTATTGTTTCACTGTTTTTGCAAATACCTTTCTTGAGAGAGGTAAAAGGGGATGATTACGTTTACATTTCAAAGGTTTAAAGCGCAAATATTTTAAATCCAATTTCATACGCATTTTCCAGAAATGTGAAAAATAAATTTCATTCCGATTCAGAATGTTTGACAGTTACATAAATGTCACTTTTAATTTCGCAATCCGTAGGTCACTAAATAATGACATACAAGTACAAAACCTAACATAATTTGATATTAATTCTTCTAAAGAAAATAATTCTTAAAGTGAACTTCCACTTTATTTTTTACAATTGTAAAGCGCTTTCGGCTACATGTTAGCCATCGTCAGTACAAAAATTATTTATGAAAGGAAACTAACAGTTTGACAAAGTCAAAAATCAGAAACAAGCAAACTTGACTACAAACTGAAAAGCAACCCACATTTGGAGCTAAAGTGACTTTATGTAGCGCGGCTGGACCTATCTGCCTCGCAAGCTCGGCAGTTAAACTCCAGCCTTGCTACATAAAAGTTCACTTTATCTCCTCATAACATAATATACTATTATTTCGCTATTTGGTATATATGATCTCCTTCTACGCCTGCAATGCCGCGGGCAACAGCTAGTATTTATATTTATGCAAAATATCGTTCCTGCAAATATAATAATTACAAATATAAAATAATATATCTATTTGTTTTGAAAATGCTTGAAATGTAGTTCCTTTTTTCAGACAATTTGTACGAAATGTTAATGCATTTGAACGGCAATATATCCGTATTTCAAAAGAATGTTGTTTACTTCTTGCATATATCACATACCAAGTTTATTTTAACATTCATGCAAGGATAAAAGCGCATAAAGCTACTTTCATTTTCAGAATCGAAAAACAGATTTAGCTGCTTTCCATTCCGGCTGTAGTTTCAGTTACAGACAGCGCATTCCGAATATACCTAATATTTGTGCAGAAATTCTTCAGTCGGTTTCTGGTTGATCTCTCTTGCCAAGTCGCATTCACGTTTTACGTCGTTCGGTTTACTTCTTCAAGAATTTGATACTTTGACGCCATTGACTGACATTTCTCGCCAAGCATCGCTTTCCTAAATATCAAAATTTGACATTCCCATCCTGTTTGGGTGGTCGAACTCAGATGAACATGTTCAGTGTTAGATTTTATGGCAGTTTGGAAAAGTTAAGAGTCTCTGTTGGGGTCGTAACAAACAGCAGACACGAAATATAAAATCGCTGTCAAGTAAACAAATAATTAAGGTTTGCAAAAGGCAGATGAAGGGAACTGCACAGGGGTGTATCGAGGTTCCAGGTTTCAGATTATGAAACCATCTAAGTTCAAAGTAGTACCTATATATAGATAAAGTTTTGAAGAAAACGAAATATTATGTATTCCGTTATGTATCAGAATTCGCCCGCAAAAGCTAAATGTAGTTGTTTCGAAACATACAGCCAAAAGTTAAATCAATCAATAGAACTTGAACAATAAATTGTTGTTTTCATTTGAAACTGTTGCTAGTCATACATGACAGAGTGACACTGCATTCTACTACAATGTATGTGAATTTACGCACCTTTCCACATAAGCGTAAATAAAATTTGAAAAAAAATCTACAGCCAATATTTGCACATGAGGGGAACAATAGGTCTTCCAGTACGAGCAACTTAATGACGTTCGTCATTACTTAGGCTGTCAATGGGGGTCCATAAGATTTTCAATTTTTTCTGTCACTAATTACAGTTACTAAACGGTGTGTTTAATTTCCCAGTAGGATACACGTGCGGACAAGGTGAGTAGAAAAAAAGAAGTTTTAAATGTGCCTGGTCCGTAAAAACTTATAAAGTTGTCGGCTACGGTCCTGCACCAGTCGCAAATGATATTCGTGATGAGCGGCGCGGGTTCACAGAATCGCCTTATCTGACGCACTTCCGGTCAGAAAAAGTTCAAAACTGCTGACCATTGGAATGGGATCGTATTACACCAGACTTATTAATTCAAAACATATTGTCTGTGATGCCATTTGCAGAAACGCTATCTGCGGCTTTTTTAATTGCGATCGTCGTAAATGTTTGATAATCATTAAGCGAGAAATTGCCTTATCGAAGCACTTCTCCATTCATAAAAATTAGGTTATTTATAGACTGAGGAAGCAAATAGTATTGAGTCACATTTTAGAACGCAGATAAATTTATTTAGTTTTCGAAAACATCACAGTCTGCATAAACACAATTTACTTTTTAAAAATGTTCTATTACTAAAAATTTCCAATAAGTAATTTCCTGTTTATTTCTATGACTGATTTCTTAATCCAAACATGTAGATTGCTCAGTTTTGTATCTCTAATTGATTTGTGTAAAGGTACGCACAGATCAACCAGGATGATTGTGTTAATAAGGTAATATAATACCAATATAAGTAATATATTCAACAGGACAAGCAATAAGGAAAGTGGCATGGGCAGTATCGGTTTCCAATTTCTTTGGCAATTTCTATATCGATTTCGAAACGCGATTTGAGGCAAAAGAAGAGAAAATTCTTGATATTTTGCTTGGAGATTTTTGAACTGGAATGCAAAACAGCTACTTAAAGTATGAAAAGTTTACTTGTTTAGTTTGCACACATCAAATAAAAAATATATCATCTTAAAAAAGCCAACTAACACAAAACATTGATATAGTTTTGTCACAAGCCTATCAAAAATTTAAGCAAATAAGCGGCCTAACCGACTGGTTATTATAAGTCTGTTGTTTCCATATAAACCGTCATTTTAACTTTATGAATAATGCCCAAAAAGGTCGAGATGATACTGCTCCTCGCCTTCGTTGTTAATTGGATCATTAAGGGCAAGACTAACCGTGATAACTTCCACAAACTATGGAGCATAGTAGTCCACCCAGAAAAATATTTGGTGCAAGTGGTAGTAAAGACGTGAGGGGCTCTAAATGGTCTTTAAAAACCCATCTCCATTATTGTGGATCTACATCTTTGTCAGACCTGAACTTGATAAAAGACACGGTACAGGTGTTGTTGAATAGCTGCCAATGTAGGTGGAAGAGATTTGCAATTTTACTGCCCCGCAGGCTCTTTCGCAAAACTTAAATATCGATAATTATTATCAACGGATTTCACTGATATTGGCGCTCCGCAAATCGCTGGGACAAAGCTGTATTATTGGTGGAGAGTAATTTTCCAATTGGAACACTTCAGCTGACTGATGATGATAAATCAAACTACTTTTCAAACATTTTCATTGCATTTAGCTTCCCTTTACTGGAGTGGTATTGCGTGGTATCCCTATGCCAGGTTTCTTGAAATGCGTGTCTTGTAGCATGCTGCTTCCTATCAGATGAATGAGAATATCAACATCTTCAGTAACTATGACTGTAGTGCCACTTATAGATTTTTCTACACGATCAGTTTTAACAGTTAAAACACTGGCATTGTCCTGAGCTTGCTTGTAGGAGATTTTGAAATAGAGTTTTTATTATTTGATAGATTTGTTGGAAATGAACTTTTTTGACTTTGTCTTTAACAGGATTCAAGTCTAGAACGGCTGTGAAACAAACGTAGTATCATCTCGAACATTTTGAGCGCCGTTCACAATGTTAAAATGATATATATGGCTACAAAAGGACAACAAGAAATCTATTTCCTCTTTTGCCAACGTATTGTTTAAACAACTAAAGGTCTGTACATTTCCATAAAATAACTACCAGAAACTACAGCGCGAACTCTTTTAACATACGGTCAATAATCGTTATTATGAAGCTCGTTTTTTGCGCAATATGTACATTTTGAGCCACTAAATTATAAAAATTAAACAATAAATAAGATTCATTACAAATTTTATTTTTGAAAACGATCACGCTTTAAAAAATCGCAATATGTTAAGTTTATGTTCTTTTGGAGTTAGTTGTGGCATCAACTGCTACTCAGAAAAAGCAAAAATTAATACGAATTTATGTAGGTGTGTTAATTACAATAAAGACACAAGAATAATTCGACTAGTTTTACAAAAAAAAAATTATCTCACCAGGAAGGTTTTTCACCACTTACATTCTACATATCTGTATATAAAAAATTGAAAACTGATCCATATTCTCAACCTGGAGTTATTTAAAATAGTAAAATTTTGTTCGCTAACAATTATATAGATTTATAATATTTCCAAAAAATTTAATTTTGAGGATTTACTGCACAAAAAATGTAATGATATAAAATTGTTAGCGAACAAAATTTTACTATTTTAAATGATTCTTTTAATTTCAATTGTCCTGTTCTAAACTATTTGTTTGATCTAAATTAATATTACGTTTGTGTTTCTGGCATGTAGGTTAGTTTTGGTTTGTAGTCTAGTTTGCCTGTTTCTAATTTTTTTTGACTTTGTCAATCGAATTTTAAAAGTTTTTTTTTTCTATATTTTATCCTTTGTTGCACTGACGATGACTACCTAATATTCGAAAGCGCTTTACAATAAAAGAATATAGTAGATTACACTTGAAGAACAATTTACTTAAAAAAGAATTCTACATATATAAATTTCGAATTACTTTGCTATGGCTTAATAAAGGTTATTATGCTTCGGACATTTTAAAATGTGCAGATTTACACTAACTTTATTCCGTCTTCCATTACACAACAAAAAAGGACACGTAAGTATTAATTATCAAATGCTTGCCAAGCCAAAGTACTCGATGAAGTTGAGATGTTCATTCGCCTTTTTTAAAGCAAGGGTGTAACAAAAGCACACATTAGCTTCTAAGAAATGGACTTTACATAAAACTATTGCTTATTATTATTATTATTATTTATTTATGCTGTCATTCCTTGACAGAAAATACGACAAATGCTGTCAACTAAAATGTACACGTTATAAAATAGTAACTGTACACTGTAGAAATCATTGTAGTATTAACAAATCAGTCCCGCATTAAGTCTATCAAAATATGCGTTAGCATCTGAAAGAAGATTTTATTGATTCCCTCAATTAAATCCGAAGTTCAGCACCGAGATCAATTTGTTGCTAAGAACGTTAAAATAACAGAAAGGGAAATGTAAAAAGTTAACGAGAAAAAAAACGAAAGAAAAAGAGGGTAAAAGTACGCTCGAAATGTACTCTAAATTAGTCTTAGTGTAACTAACAGTTCTGATAAAGCTTCAAATTTTAAATTTTGGTTGAATTTTAATGCTATTATTGTTCCTTGAATTTCCCCGTTTCTTGGTAATTGCGTGTTATCGTTCAGGGACAGATGGCCACTGTAATAGGGCAAAAATGTTTATCTTTATTAAAATTATATCAACTGACCTTTACAGGGCACAAATATGAGTAACACTTATTAGTGCACTGTCTATATATTTATATAATTTATAACTTATTAATTAACACTTTGTCATTCTTTGCAATCACACTTCAATAACGGCCATATAACAGTCTAGAGTTAAAATATAATCCAATAAAAACCACGTATGTGCATGCGTAAATAATCTAAAATCGCATAAGTATACATAGTACACATTTTGGCTACATAACCTCAGTATTTTGTAAAAAGCTCGAACACATCGATCTTTGTTTCCATTGGGACATCTAAATTTCCTAAAGCCATTTACGTAACTGCATACCTATAATGATATACTCGGTAATATTCGGTTAACGCTTAAAAAATGAAAATATACCTCTAGTTTATGGCATATATTAATATTTTTGCGCATACTAGTAGGTACTCATATTAAATCTACATGGTTACGAAGGTAAAGAACTTTTCTACTAATCTTTACAAGAAATGTACAGGGATTACATTGCAATACTAGCATCTCAAAAATGAGAAGAGTGAAAGATATTTAATGGAATTATATTAATTGTCAAAGTTGAATGGTAATAACTGAAATGAAAAAAATCAATTTCAAAATACAAATATTTTTTTATTATATTTTCAGGTTTCTCTATTATTCTTTAAACTTGCGATTCAAGTAGTATAGGCTTTCCAGTTCGCTACATTTTTTTAACCTTGAAGTGATTTTGCTTGAACTTGCTATTCGAGTTAATACCAATTACTGCATTTCCCACTTCAGCTGAAGATTTTTTCTGGATGTCCTGTTTCCACCCCTCGAGCCTCTTCCTTAGTTTCTCCTTTTTGGTTAAAATTTAGTTCTTTTCCAGCATGCCCTGTTAATTTCAACCCTGGTTACATCACACAACTCTGCAATTATGAAATATTTACTTTGATCCTCACATGAATTTCTTTTTCCCTTCTCTCTTCTTTCTCCTGAGCCACCTAGCTATTTCTTAGCTTCATTAGCATGCTTTTTTTAACTTTTAATTCACGGAAAGTACTTTTTACACTACCACCTGCAGTTTATAAAGATCAGAAATGTGATCAAAAGACACTTCATAAATATTTCAAGTGATAAATTACAATAATTTTTTTTAGTTTGAATTGATCATGCCTCAATATTTTGTCTTTTTTCTTTAAAAATTACACTGAAACCTCAAAATATTACATTGGGTAGCTCACATTTCATAAATAATTCTGGATGCTATATTACTTAGTTCTGAGCAGGTTCTAGTAATATATCTTTTATTTTGTATACAATTAATAGATTAGTATCCATAATCAATAATCATACATCTTTATCTTACGCAATATTTTAACAACGGCTAGTTTTAGCGAGGTCAATGTTATGTTGTAGATTTTTACTTTACAGTTTATCCTGTATTTCAACTTTGTTTTTGAAAGTGCAATCTCTGTTTGCTGCGATACCGAGTAAAGCAATGTGGATGTATTAAATCTGACCCTATCACTTTTATCATCTCCATTGTTGATCTGTTAACTTCCCCTTTATTTGAACAATTATCACATGGGAAAGCATAATACACCAACAATCCCACAACTAAATGCTCAAGAAACGTCACAAAAATAGGACAAATAAACACGGTCTGCTATTCGCTATGCTAATGTGGGCACGGCTTGCATGCTTCTGTTAATTCGCAATAATTTAGACTCATTCTATTTGTACAGTGACGCTAAGGAAAATAAGATTTTGCTAGAACCGTGCGGTCAGTTTTGACAAAGCGCTTTTTACCTGTAATTAACGTTAACGTGTTAAATTGACGTTTTTCGTAGGTAAACTCTTGCTTGGCACAAGTAGTGCGCTTTGTGCGGAATAATCTGAGAGTAGTAACGAAAACAGGAACCGTAAGATGCAAGATATGTTGAACAAAATAAGTAAGTAGGCAATAATGGTTACTTCTACCACATTTATTGTGTAGGTCAACCATAGGAAGAATATTAAGTAACAGTATCCAACTTGTAATGTTTCCAATACAGATATTTTCCATCACTTAGTAGTTTGTAATATATTAAAAGCAGCCGGAGGTTTCTGAGGAAGAAATCATAACGGAATTGTATTAAATTTTAATTTTTTTGAAACATGAAGGTAATGAACTAGTGTTCGTTTGTTTCTATTGCAAATTGGTTATTTGATTAACTGAATAATCTTGTTTGTCATAAATTTTTGCAGAAAATTCCACTGTAATTTATTATTAACTAGAATGGCTTTTAAGCAATGTTGAAAAGCATTGTTTGCATTTTAAGAGTCTTGTCTCTTTTGTAACAATCTGAACATGACATCAATGACTTAAGAACAATAAGAATAGTATGTTACTTTTAGTTACAATGTTGCTGTGGTTTAATTTTTATCTGATAATAACGTTGTTAGCTAAGTAGCTGTAGTTTTTGAGATGTAAGCTTCTCAGTCTTAAAGCAATTAGTTGCATGTCGAGAGGATTATTGGGTTTAATATTTTTGATATTTGATCTTCCACTAGGCCTAGAAAAAGAAAAAGTAAAAGGAAACAAAATAAGGAGTTAGAGAATACAGTACATTAAAAAATAAGGAAGAGAAGAAGGTAGTGATAAGAAACAAGTAATTAAAGATTTAAAATGTAAATAACAAATATACCAAATACACAGTGCAACAGGAGGCTAATATAAATTTATTGGTGATCTAACATTAGTGGCTATAAAGGGTTTCATATTTAAGGAATACATAATGATGCAATGTGTAAAACATCTCTTGAATATTGTGGTTTTATGTGAAGGAATCTTTAATTTATTAGTAGATTTAATGATAATTTGATGTAAAGGATAGCAAACATGGGAAATGCATCACGTACGATACCGAATTTCGCAACCTTATGCCATAGATCTAAGACACGAATTCTGAACTGTCTGTAACTTGTTCTTTAGCAGTATTGTAAAACATGGATCCTATAGTATATTACTGATAATAAATACTGATAACACAATAAAATTCTCATATCTCTATTAAAGTAGTATCTGCTAGCGAAGGGTAATTTGAACTTATAGTAAACTTTCTGTATACACAACAGAATGTGTTTTTCCAATCCAACATTACGTCCAAGACTGCATAGTTCCACGTTTGGTTAGACAGTGTCCCCCTATTAGAACAGAAAAAAAACTTTAATTTGTTACTTAATCACTATAGGACCGAATAACATTACTGCAGATTTTAAAGCGTTTAGTTTGAGATGAACTGTAATTTGCAAACGCTGCTAGGCCTTGGACAATTTGAGATGAGGTAGTGCCCTTATCATGAAAAGTATGTTATAAGCTAATATTGTCTGCATATATATAGTATTTATAAAATTAGTAGCAGGTGTAAATGGAGAACAAGAGAGGACCTAAAATTGAACCCTGAGGTAGGTCCTGCTGTGTTGGTAAAGAATCTGATTTCTGTGCCTTATACATAATAACTTGAACTTAGAAAAGTTTAATAAAACTAGTGCTGTGCAAAGACCGTTGTCTATTACTCGAATAATATCATTTATATCCAAAAGAGCAGTACAGCTGAAACTAAAACACCCATAGCATCAACCTTAAGTTGACTCACAACAGTAGATATTTCAGCTTCAGTTACCTCACTAAACTTAAACAAATGATCAGAATTGTGTTTGTATTACTGTCATAGAAATCAAACAACTGATCATTACCCACCACATTTGTGTTATATCTAGCTTTAACAAAGTATTGGTTTATTTTGTCCAAATTCAGGAGGTCATATTAAACATCCCGACTGAAATTTATGCTCACATGTCCAGCCCCAAAACTGTCTCCACCCTCCAATAGCCACAATTGTTTTAGATGTACGTTTTTTTTAAGTTGCAGGGATGTATTTCTCAGCGACTTATAAAATGACCAATGTTTGAGATTATTTGAATTTTTAAAATTAAGTAGAGCTGTGCATCTGAGTTTCCTTGAAAAACTACTTGAGGCATTTGACTACCAGGGTTGAGTCCCTTTTTCAACTAACGGTGGCTGTCTGTTACGAATCACACCAACAATTTGGCTTCCAAGGCTTCCATTGCTGCTGGTTCATTAGCATAAACCAATAAATTTAGGCAGCTCCGCAGAAAATAATCTAAAGGCGGCAAATCGCAGCACCTGGATGGGCACTTGACAGGTCCATTTCTTGAAATAAACTTATGACCAAACCTTGTTTGCAAAAAGTCGATAGTTTTTTTTGCCGTATGGCACGTAGCTAAATCCTCTTGCATCCAAATCTCCTCCGAATCAAGGTCATCAATATTTTAGAAAGCATCATTGATCGTAGTACGATAAAATCCTTCATTGACCGTAACCGTCCAGCATCATTTTTAAAGAAGCAGTGGCTGTTTACTGACAAACCCATTAATGCAAAAACAAGCCTCACAGTTGAACACATTTTGATAAAACACCGGATCAACTTGCAAGTGTTCTAAAGCCCAAAACGGCACAAGTAATGGTCCTGTCGCTTTAAGTCTAACTAAGCCACAATTTCTTCCACTTGCGGATTGGTGTTTTTGCATCCTTTACAGAGTATGCGGTACTGAATTTGTTCACAACGTAACAAATGGCTCAGATGGGCGATTATGTCCCTTAACATTCACGATATTTTTTTTATGATTTGATAGCGTTGTTTAACTATGAATCTATTGATGATTATTTGCCACGCTATACTTAAAATAGGTAAATAGTGTCACAGCAATTGCGGGCGGAAGTTGTATCATGCTTAAAAAATCACCAAATACATAAGTGCCAGTGCCCATGGATATAGATTTCTGAAAAAATAGGTAGTAGACAATATACTGCTTAAATGAAGGGGTAATACGATCTAACGTGTTACAAAAGGCAATTTTTATACCAACATTCCTTTGCAGCATGCTTAATTCTGTCTGACTTTAATGGTCATCCCTAATTTCCGTCCTACACGAGGGTTTATGGCCCAAGAGTTTTATTAGTTCAGAACCAGTAAATCATGGCGTTTCGAGTTCCGCAACACCACATTATACGGCTTTCTTCGTCCCACCTCGGCGGCAGGTGGTTTGTTGTGTGCACGTGTATAGAGTAAACAAATTTATCTCGGGAATGACTTTACTCAGCTTTCACGTATGTTACGCAAACAAAATTCTATTGAAGTGGTACTGCGTAAGTCCACATGACAGAAAAATTGTTTCTCCCGCCAGGAAGTCCTTTATGAAAATTTCGTCTCGAATCATAAACGGTAGGGACACATCCTTCGTCACTCGAGGGCACATGAGTTTTTAAGCAGCAGCGCTCCGAAAATTTTAACGACGCTTTTCGTGTTATTTATATTTATTTAAATGTAATGTCCTTAAATGTGTAGCCCAGATACAGCAATTACTTGTCAAGGAGTGCGACTGATGTTTTAATGGCATAAATACGAAAACATTTTTGTTAATGGCTGCCGGCCATTAATCCAGAAAATTTAAACCGAAACTGATCAACACGMGACGTGTAAGTAGCTAATAAAGTTAAAAGCATAAGCAACAGGAGGGCGGGGCCCTTTTCGTCTGCATTTGGCTGAGCGGAGGCTATCCAGGTCATCTGCCGATGCAATTCGGAACAACATGTGGACAAAAACAAGCAAACTGCGTATAAAACAAATTCCGTAGCAATAATTTCATGCTGCAAAAAACTTCCACCAGTAAGAGCCAAATTAAATATTAAGGATAAAGCTTCTGTGTTCCCTGCTTCTTCCAGAAAATAAAAAAATAAGCTTCCGATAGTCCATACTGAATAGTGGCCCCGCTGTTCCTAAACTACGTAAAAATGTCCTGCTTTGACAAAAGCATAGCAACAAACAGATTCAGCTTGTAATAAATTTTCTAATACGCAAGAGATTTTTTAGTAGCAGCCAAGATACAGGAGTGTTTTCATTGATTTCCAATTATATTACAGATCGGAAAAACGCTCAAAATATTGCTACTGAAAATCGTTGTGTGGAGGAATTCATACGCTTTCAAACTAATAACCTGAATTAAACCTGATATGTCAAAGCGAATTTGCTCATCCGAAACATGATTAGCTCTTATATTTATACGTTCAAGGTTTGTGTTCGCACGTAGACAGCTACGTCCACAACGAATTCTCAAGATGCTCACCACAGCACTAGGCAAAACATCAGCGATGAAAATCGCCACGGAAAACTAGCCCAGGATAATATACCACTAAAACAATTCACTTTAATAGTTTTTATTCAACAAATGTTCAAGTTTACTATTAGAAATTTCCATAAACACAGTTAAAATCTATTTAGAAAATTTCTGGTTAATTTAGGTGAAATTAGCCTACACTCGATATAAGCGGGCTTCGTCTTAATAACTGTGGATTTCAAGCACGCCCATACAAAGTAGTCCATAGGAGTGAGATCTGGCGATCTGACTGGGTATTAACAGTATTGCCTTCTACCAATCCATCTGTTTAGAAATATTGTGTCGATATATGTAATTTATACACTGAAGGGGTTTGCAAAATGGGGAAACGCAGCATCCTGTTAAAACCAAAGGTTTTATTCGGGACACTTCAAAGTGTGTAGGTATACATTTTTAAAACACCCTGTATATTGGTTCTAATGTTCGATCGATTGTGGGTGATCCGTGTCGAAAAATTAACTTCTTCTAGATATTCAGAGTGGCCTTACTCATAGAATGTGAATTTTCTTTTAACCATAACGACAATCCATAATTTGCTATTAAAAATCTTTTATAAAAATTGTCTTCGATCTACTCCTGTAATTTGGGTAATTTCATATTCATCAGCTCTCTCTCTGCTCGGTGCGTATACCTGTATTACGGGTTTCTTGAAAAGCCAACAGTAAGGGTGAGCATTTTTACCGATGTATCGATAAAATTATCGATATATTGAATACCGATAAATTATTCTTATAATACCGATGTATCGGTATATAAAATCAACTTCAATTATCGATAAATCGGGGTATCGATAAATATTTTTTGGTATCCCCCGCCCCTAGCCAACACTTCATTAAATTTGATCACTTCATTGATTGCAGTCCTTAGACTAATACCTTCGTTATAGTTCTTTATGGTACAGTGGTAAATCGTGACATTTCTTGCTGAGGGATGAATACCTTCATTTTGAGTTTTTGTCCTGTCCAATTATTAAATCTTCAATCTTGTGACTTTAAGTTAATAGACATTACGTTGATTAATTTTTCTCAAGCGCTCGAAAAGCATCATTTAAATACGACTTAACGTTATTATTTATCTTGACAACAAATGTCAAAAGACGTTGATTTAATGTGACACAAATTTAAAAACGAACCCCAAAACTACATTTGCGATATAATTTTATTTAAATTTGTTACTACAACCACACTTTCATATTGATTATGTATAGAAAAAAAATTAAGCTTAAATAACAAAACTTTAAGAACGAGTAGAGACAAATTTGAACGATAATTTGAGCATTTCAAATATGGTAGTTATACATGACTAGTTTGATATGCATTTTACAAATAGTAAATACAAAAGCAGCATCTCACTAAAAATATGAACTACATATTTACTTCTGTAGCAGGAAGTGCAGGCGTCGTAGCCACCTGTAATCGTCTCCGGCGCAGTGGGCCAGTTAGTGTAATTTTTGATGTTGACATATAATTGATGTCTAGTGTGTTTCACATAAAATATAGTTGTTTAGCCTCCATTATGTGTGATTTATTGGTTTAAACTCGCATCACATATCTATAAATTCCTAATATATGATGTGATTCTACAAAGATTGGCATGGACAAAATTGAATACAAATAATTGTTATAAAGAGAAGACCACCGAGAATGTAACAAGTATCGATGACTTATTATCAAAATTCTTCATCTAACGAGAGTTATATTATAGCAAGAAAAATTAAAAAAATATGAAACATACACAACACGGGCAAACCGCACTTTGAGGATAATAAAGCTAAATAAAGTCTCGTTTTATTTTTCTGAATGAAGTGCTGTTTCCCGTAAGTTTGAGGTGGATACTTCTATCTTCAATAGGCGGTAGAGGAACTTAAGCGATTAATGATTCAAAGCAATTTTATTTCAGTGGACTTCGTCTTAGCTAAGTGTTTCCAATGAGCTTAAACGCTCAATAGGCCATCGACAATGCAGGTCTCTGTACCGACTGTAGCAATCTCCGCCGTAGTTCGTAAAGCCCTCGCTGGATGACTCATTACCGATTTATATAAAAAAGACCCCAAAGTACTGCGCCAATAGTTAACGAAAATTATGCAAATGTGTCTTTGATTAAAACGCTTTGAAAGTGCAACATAAAAGTTGGGAGTAACTAACTAAGTAGTTAACAACCGTAATAACATTCCTACATCTCTGAAATGAAGAAATATAATGACAAATATGCAATAGATGTAAAATATGAACTATTATGGTCATAGCAAACTGGTCAAGGCTTTGTCGACGATTGATACTAAGAAGCTAGCGTTATAAGAAACAAAGTTATAATAAACTAACGTCGTGAACGCGGATGACATGCTTGAAATATTGCAAATCTAAAAAGGTTTTAACGCATGTGACTAATAGCTCATCAAAATGGAAGAATACATTAATCAATTAGGTACTTTTTAGTTGTACTTACCTTTATTACAACGAACTATAATGGTACACAAAGAACACTCAGCCTGTAACACATATTTTTTTAAGTTAGAACCAAGCAGTAACTAGAATAGTTACCGCTCAATTTAGAATTAACTTGCTTGTAACAAAATATTGTCATTTATTATAAAAGGAACCTAAGCTATTTACTTTTTAACGCAAGTGGCAAGGGAAGTGTGTTTTTAAGTCTGGAATGGGTAATGTTACTGTATCGAATAAATGAAAGAAGAAACTTGGTATAATTTTATAAGAATATTATTAAATCTATTTACATAATATAAACTATAACATTAAAAAAGATTGTCGTATCCTTTAACTCAACTAACTTATTCTTGCCAGATAACAAAATGAATGTCCTATAAAGCTTTGAAAATAAGAGGTACTTCAGACATACGCTGAACTAAAGGTTTTGCTTAACCTCACCATTTTATATAATATATTGGTACTTTGGTACTGCGTAATGTATAAACTCAATCACAAATTTGTAAAAAAAAACATAAGTAAGGGATTTTTTCGCCAATGAAACTGTAAATAAAATTAGACAAAAACATTATAACGAAATTTTGATACATGATTCCAAAAACATTTCAAAGCTATCGACTTATGTCTAACATTCACTAAAAAGTCACTGGTCTAATGAGATTCTACAATATTCTCACTAGGTATTCCACGAACGGTTGAACCTTCCACAAATAACCCGAACAAAACTTCACGCAGAATAGTTTCCCCACGTTTCAGTTGAGTTCCCATCAACACTGTAACTCCCCACAGCCGCGTTCCCAAAAACAGTCGTTCTTTGCGGCAAATACTGATACGAGGGCAAATACTGATGGTGAGCACTGTTAGTGTAGTAGGTGGAACCAGGTGGCAGCACCCCTGATTGGTATGTGGTAGGTAAGTATACCGACGTGCTGGGCGCGGTGAGGAACCTTTCACTTTTCACCAAAGATGAACTGGGCTGCAACTCGTGGTAACGAACCAGCGAAGCAGCATCGTATCCTCCCTCGTGAGCCTGTAGGGGAGGCAGCTCGCTGCAGGGCCTCTTGTTCTTATGGTTATTGTTGCTCTCGTCTTCTTCCAGGGGATACTTGAGGTAGCTTTGCTGGCAAGATGGTCCTTGGTAGAAATGCGAGTTCTCGCTTGGCAAATACTGGTCCAGATCGGTGCTATCTATGCAGTCTTCCAGCTCGGGTAACCTAAAATCCATATTTGGAGTTGGTTCCACGTAAGATCTGTAAGCTTGGCCAGAAACGGACGGACTGTGCGGTTGAGAAGAACAGGACGATGGAGATGTCGAACTGTGACTCCTGGGACTGCATGGCGAGTCCTCCTGCTTAAAGGCACGGTTGAAGGTCACATTTTGTCCATGGGGAATTTGGTTCATGTGATCTCCGGGACCTTTGTTCTGTTTTCTCCTTCTAGGTTGGTACTTGTAGTCTGGATGCTCGCGTTTGTGGATTACTCGCAGGCGCTCCGCTTCCTCAACGAAGGGCTTCTTGTCGTTATCGCTGAGCAACCTGAAACAAAATAATCTCGTCAAGATTTTGACGTACGCCGTTACGTTGATGTGTTCATCGACGTATAATTAGAGGCCAGAGAAGAAACATCACGTATGTAAACTTCTTCGTAATGGGATGCGTGCTCCAGTTTCCGGAGGTGATTAGCGTAATTTGAGGAAGCTTGTGATGTATCATTAACAAATTACTGGTTATGTATGTTATGCCAAAATTTTATGCAAATGTTTTTGGTAACAATGCGAATACTTTAATGAGAGTAAGGTTTTGACTAAAGGTGTATTAACATTATATAATATCTACATGTAGTCATTTTATCGAGCTCAGTCTTAACAGATGCTAAAGTTAATATGATAAAGAATCGCTAAAGAATATTAAACCTTTCCGGTGCCAATAACAACATAGGTACCAGGTTATATGAATGAAATACCGAATGTTGTAAGTAATCAAACCGCTACAAAAAAGCCAATTATGTTTTACACATATTCGGTAAAAGAAATGCTACCTTGTTTATAGCAATAAACATATTTTAGCTTAATTATGAAGTTCCTTTTTCAATCAAATTCGTATAGTAAGTAAATGTAAAACCAGTTTTTGTTTATATTAACACCACTACCATAAAAACTTAAGAACGACAGCATCATTCAGAATTAAAAGTATCTACATTTTATATGTTAAATAACAGTGTTCAATTAAAAAAGTCATCAAGTTGCTTATAATTTGTAGACGAAGGCGGCGTGAAGAAGACGTGTGGTTTATTGCTTACTACATAGTTCACTGACTTATTTATATAATCTATTGTCTCTTGGCGAAATTCGATTTAATAGTTCGATAAGTTTTTACATGTTAAACTTCCGAGGTAAAATTCTATTCCTCACGGCCCTTTTCCGTGGACAAAGAACTTCGAAATATCAATTGGTGTGAAAGTAAGCTTTCAAGCCAGCAATCTAAAGTTCTGCTACCCCGCATTGAATACCAGCGCTGTATTCGCTCAGTTTGATCATTTCTAAACGGCAGGACCCGGTTTGGATTAAACACGAAGTTGCAAAGCGAGATATGTTAAAATGTGCCAAAGTCACAAGCGACTTAACTTTTTAACTGCTACAATGTTCGCTATATGATGTTATTGCTAGTAGCTACTGCCTGGTTTCTTGAATTTCTATTTTATTCTGAGCAAAGTATATAAGAAGTGCTAAAGATAAATGTTTTGGTTACACTGTAGCAAAATAGGTTTAAAAACATTATGACCACTTTGTGTTACGCTCGAACCTTTTGGCGTTTTGCGAAACAATGCCATTTACAAGGCGTTCTTTAAATAGCTGAGATAACTTTGCTACATATTAAAACCTTCGCGTATAAATGCAGGAATCATCACTAATGGCAGTGCAATATAGGAATATCCACAGTAATAAGCTGCTAATTGCCAAAAGTAGAAAAGTTATCGTTAGTAATATAGATTAAGTAGTATGTAATAAAATTTAAAAAAATACAATTTTCCACGTATTTTTAAACTCATAGTATGGTTCAACGTGTCTAAGAAATGTATCTTAAAAATTGTTGGTGGGCAGTATCTTCGATACATCCGTAATTTTAACGTGAAAGCACCTGATGCATTGTAACTTGAAAAAGAGTATAAATTGCTTCTTTTGTGCAGTTTGCAATTCTGTATCTTTTTGGTATGATTATTTATTTAAAATTAAAATATTTATAATAAAATATATATAATATATAGTATATAATGAATCGCACCCAATTTAGAATGATTCAGTCAGCTATTGTATTGATCGAATGATTTATAATGGGGCACCGTGAAGAATAAAAATCGAAAACTTACATCTATACAGCTTAGCAAACATTACACCTTTTCTAAAAATACCGGTGGTAATCAAAAAATATCATGGACATATTTCGCTAGCTGCAATCGTCATATACCTGAAAGTAAATTGTTACTTAAATCCGACAGTTCTACTCCAGTGCTGTATGGGCCAACTTTTTGACTAAACATGCACTTTATAAATATAATATAATATATAGAGATATATACTTATAAATATTTATCTCTAATAGTATGAGTTTCTCTAGAGGTAAAAATTACATTGCGAAAATGAATATCGCCAGCAAAAGCATGCAATGGCGCTATTCTGCGCGAAGTTATTACAATATAAATGGCAACTATGTGTTTTCAAGGTTTACATATTTTCATTATTAAGAAAGATACAACGTTGAAAGTAAGGTACCTACCTATCTATACAGTTTGGATACCTAAATAATGGTACATGGCGCAACCATATAGTTCTTAAGTCAAAATATCGCGATTTAAATCAACTTGGCTTAATCTAGAAGTTAACGCCAACAAAGGTGATAAAGTTTTTTTTTCGCTATTTTTAATGATTTTCAGAAATATTTAAATATTTAAAAAATAGCATTCGAGGTTTCTTTGGTCCAAGAATTCAAACTGTTTTAGTAGATTAGCTGCTGCCTTCAAGTGACGGTAGTTCACTACCTTTAGAAGTCATAACTTTTGTGCTTTTCTGTATTAAATTGACTACTACTACTGTCATTTTGTCTCGAGTTGCTATTAAAGCGCAATTAAACAATTGCACATCCTTTAAATAGTGGTAATGCATTATACAATACTAATATGAAAAGTCTTGAAAAAGAGCGCTTGATATGGAGTTTTGCAAGGCCTACATGTCTTACAAAAAAATTGTAGAACAGATAGATGTACTATATCATCTGGAAGGATGAATGCAGGAAGCACAAAGGTTCTGGCGCTTAACAGTTGAGTGGATACAGTTGAATTCATTGGCCAAAAGGATCCTCGAATACAAAATTTTGTTCACATATTTCATTATTTTTAAAAGCTATTAGAATATATAGATACCACGATCTCACCTTTAACAACCGATATCTTTATATTAAAATTAAATTACCGTATCTACCACCTCAGAAATGTATGGTTGTACTATGTACCAATACTTGTGGACCACAATGTACAGCAATGTACAAATAATAAATTTTCATCAATATGTATCTCGAGCGCAGAAGAGAAACCTAAAGACTTGTAATTTTGGAGATAAAGGTAAATTTTAAATAGTTTAGTGAAATATTAACACTTAAACTAGAAACATTCGCTTATTTCTGTCAAATTTTTCGAACTTTTACTTTAGCAACAGTATATGGCAGGTACATTAGCAGCATTAGAAAATGTATACGAGCGTTTCATCTTGTTTCGAAACAGAAACCKAAGAACTACATTACATTCGTTTAAGCGCCGGAGTACTAGTTAGGACTATTGCGTACATCGCGTCCATATTGCCTCAATAAACACCTCATTAAACTTAATACTGTTTGCCTTACCTTCAACYCCTCCATTTAGGTATCAATTACTATCAGTCATGTACCCAAGCAAAAATGAGCTGAGCAGCAAAAAGTTATCTCCATTGTGGCGACACGTGGATCCGAAAAATATCTTACCGATATTTATATAATTGCAAGGTTATCTGGTCCAGACAAGCAAGAAAAAATATATTTGGGGACCATAATGGGGGCAGTGGGGTAAACCCCAAGTCCGCGAAAAACGTAGCAGGAAATAAAAATATTGACACCAATTCGTGAAAATAAATTTGTTGAAGATGTTTACTCTCGAGATATCCGTCACCCTAGTACAGGATATCCCGCAACTTATCTACCCTAACAGAGTGTGTAAAAATGCAGGTATACGTCCCTTTGTCGCGAAGTTTATCTTGTTTGCCACGCAAAGACGGGATTTCTATCAGGAAAGTGAAAAGCTCTTAGAGGAATAAAAACTTCAAATCATCCACATAATATTCCTGTTAAATGTGTTGTAGGTTAAATTTTGGCTTAGCTGAATAACTTGACAAATGAACAATAATTAGTATAGCATTCTACGCTTTACAAAATTGGACCAAAAAATGTGGGTATGAAACATTTAACCTGGAAGAGTACTACGGCTAAAATAAAAATATTTATCAAGGTATGTCCGTATTTCTTTGTATACTGCACGTCAGACACCATGACCTCATGAGTTGCAACAAGTAAGCAGCTGTGTTTGTGCAAAGGCGTCTAGGGAAGCAGTATAGTCCTGAAATGCCTCAAAGAAGGCAAATATTCCACAAAAGCAGTAAAACTCTACCGGGAATCGTAAACAGTGGGGAGATGACATTGAGCGGTAGCAGTTGTATCTTGTATGGTTCATTTAAGTTTATCAAGGTCTAAAACAAAGAAAACTGCTACGCAGCCTTTGAAATGGGCCACCATTGTTCAGTAATGGTAAACCGCCAGCAACATTTATTTATTTTTGTGTGTTATATTAATGTTAAAAAACTTAAGGTTGAATACAACGTTATATTCAAGAAGGCAACTATCCATTTAATTATTAGGGAATGTTAACGAGCGAATCACATACTTTCAGACTGCATTGATTTTTAAAAACATGAGCGCTATGTTGTACAGCATACCCCAGAGTTAGTTTTCGAACTAGGGAATCGTTTGTGTACAAATAATGACATATTATTTTCAGTTTTTTCTTTCAGAACGGAACTCAATGGATTGTTAGTATAAACAATAAAATCAGTCAATATCAAGTTGAGTTTGTTCTGCGACAAGATCCTATGAGGCAAGTACAAGGCAGTTTGAGTCCAAACTACCACTGAAAATTATACTCATGATCAGGAATTGTCCCATTTTAGGAAATAACCAACCAGCTAAAATTTATTAGCTGTATGCTAAATATACAAGTATGTACTTAAATGTATTAACTAAATGATTTTGTAATTTTCATAGATTTACATGCATAATTGTCGGTTAGTTTAATTTTTAGGTCAACCACCGGCGAGCAAAAAAAACAAAATATCACTTGTCAACGGATACAAGAATTGTTATAAGAAATGTATTTAACTTTTTTTTGAAAAAGGGGTGAAGGGTCCTCTAAAGTTAACATCAGTGTTACCTTATTCGACAGTTGCTAAAACAGTTAAATTAAATGCGAAAGATGTTAGTCGTTGTAACAACAAAGTTAGAACAACGACGTGAATTCTTCCAAAGTAAGTACTTTACAATACATCAAAGCTGAATTTAATGAACATGGGCTTGAATTAAAGTACAGCACCGCTACTTTGGAGAAAGTTCTAAAAAAATATGGGTTCAAATATAAAATAATTAATAAGAGATTATCAGTAATGAAAACTGCACGGCTCAAACGGTGGAAAACCTTATTTATTAGAAAAATTCGTAGTTACCGGCGAGATAAAAATAGACCTATTGCCTATTTGGACTAGACTTGACTAGATTGACGGATCATAAAGATGCCTGCATAGGATACAGACTGATTATTTTTAACGCTTGTGTAGTAAGCTTATGGGTTCGAAAAGTTTTGTTAAATTCTGCCCAAATGTTTAAAATTGTAGTGAAAGTGAAAATTCCAGCAGGGCTCCATGCTTAGCCTATACAAAAAGTTCATCCATGGTAGGATTACTAAAAGATCGTAAAAATGTATCGCCGATACTTTTGTTTGGCGGTAAGGATGCAAAATACACCATGTCAATAATGATGATACACGGAGTATCGGGGATTTCGGTACTCAGTGCATTTTGGCGGCACTAGATGGTGCTTACAAAAAAAAACAGAAAAACATAAACACTAAAAAGTGTTAAAATGCATGTCTATGCTGTGCTGTCTGTACCGCAACCAACTGCAGATAGATCTATTTCGCTATCATTATAGCTCATCAGTGCAGTTTAGGTCTAGTGCAGACAGCACGGCATAGAACTGGTTTTGCCTATATACCAAAGAGTGTTGCCAAATCTCTTGTTTCAACACAATATATACTGTTCCTTACGCTTAATATAATATGTACTAGAGTCCTGTTTTTATTTAGTTAGATCTTACAAATGCAAAAATATCATCAGAACTATTAGTTTGAGAATCTGTTACATTACTTCAACCCGTTTTTTCAGTATTACACAATATCACCAAAGTTTAATTTTATTTTAGAATGTCTGTAGTTTCATTGCACAAATTATAAAATGCCCCAAGTTGTATGGTTAAAGTTACGAATCTCGATAACAGTAATCGAGAGACACTATGTATTTGTATGCTGTAATACAGTTTACATTTATGTCCTATAAAATATTTGGTGTTTTGTATTTTTAACACTTAACATATAGACAGCGCCACGAGCTACCGAAAGGTATTTACTATCGATACTAGGCCTTTTCATTCGATACCACAAATAATATCAAGCAATCAATTATAATACAAATTATCATTGTTGAGCTCAGAATATCAATATTTCGATACTATCGAAGTATCATTATCATCCCTAATCATGATACAGATGCAGTGTTCCCGCGTTGCACGCCAAAAATCAAACGACATCATGCATTCTGAACCTTTCGAACTTATTTCTATATATATTCTATTAACAGAGTTTAAACAGGGGCCATAAAAACGCAATAGTTAAAGTGCAACACATAATTGCTTTTTCAAATTGATGGTTAGAAAATGTCTACAAGCATACAAAAGCTCGAGGTTAGAAACTGATGTTTATATTAATTTAGTTACGTGCAGGAACTGGATGTCCATAATGAAACCCAAGTTTCTAATTTGATCAACAAAATTTAGTCTTGTAGCATCTATATAAACATTGAAAGACGGTTTAAGAAATGTGTACTACTTTTATTACCAAAAATCATTAGCTGCGACTTAGACAAATTTCATTCATTGTTGTGTTCAGCAGACAATATTCTTAGGTTTTCAAGTTCTTCATTGAGAATTTACCGAGTCCTCGCGAAATCATGTTAATCGAAACTAACTGGGTATCATCCGCGTAAGCTCTCACTCCACACTCACGAAAAGAGTTCACTGTATGTAGTGTATCTATCACGAAAAGTAAAGGTCTTCATATGGAGGCTTGCAGTACACCAGATCTAACCGATAATTCAGAGGAGACATCATTTTTGTATTTTACCACTTGAGTTTTGTCGCTCAAATAAGATCTAATAAACTGTACAGATATAATACTAAACTTTAGTTAGTTTACACTTTAGTTGGCCGCTTAACAGACCACGACTACTTGTATCAAACGCTTTTAAAAAGTAGAGCAAAACCAAAGCACTAACTAAACCTTATCATAGGCTGAAATGAGAACAACCAAAACTGAAGCTAATGCAGACCGAGTCTGAATCCTGAGCATCGGGAACTATTTTCCTAGAAAAAAACAATGTCAGGTATCTGTTCGTAAACGAGGATCAAACCTATTTCATTCTCAATATCCTTATTAGTATTTTGTTACCATTTTGTTGCTTTTCATTTTCTGTAACATACTGTTATCTTCTAAGAACTTCAAATTCCTTACTAACCAATAATATTTTCACCACATCAATGTGGAACCGCAACGTCGAATTCAAACAATCTGAAGAACTTCTGGACGCCAAAACCACACGATGCAGTGGCGTCCTGCCCCAGTCATGGTACATAATGACCCAAGGTTCTAGTCCCGGCATGGAATTATCGGTACGATGATCGGCCGAATTAATATCCGCGCCACATTACGCAGCACCGGCGGCGGCTTTGACCGCACCACCTACCGGGCTGATTGCACGCACACACGCGGACGGCACGACACGCTCCAAGCAGGGGTTACCCGGACGAGCAGTCCGCGTCATCCACCGTGAGGTTTCACTTACCAAGCATCCCTGGATGGTTAGATCTAATGAAGACAAGAGGTCTTCACCAAAATTAATAAATTCTGGTTGACCAATAGTTTCAATAACTGATAACATTATATCCAGTATAAGTATTCAATGTCTTTTACAAGCTGTGTAGGTGAGCAACAGTATCAGTATACAGGGTGTCCAGTAACAAACGGACCATACGAGGCAGTAGCTCCCTTGGGTCAAAATAAACCAACTTCTTTCTTAGTCCAATTTGTCTCCTTACGAAGTTATAGCCCATCCAAGTTATATTTTTACTTCGCTCCTTTCGGCAGCTTCTTTTATTTTTCAAGACATTTTATTCAAATTTGGTACGTTAGTATATTTGATCATTCCAAATACGGCGAAATATTTACAATTTTAGTAAACCACAGAGGGCACTCAGGACCCTCCTTTGTTATTTTGGTTTTGCAATATCTTTTTGTAAAGTGTATATTCATAAAACATTTTTAAGTGTTAATATTAAATTATAAGTAATATAAAGTATTTTTATCTCCAAATTGAACTTACAATAAACATGTCATTTTGGCCTTTCAATTTAACATTATTATCATTGCCACCTGAATGCTAAACTTTTTTTAAAGACTATTCATCAGTGATGTATGTTCAAAATTTACTTGTGAATATTTCATCAGGACATTTACCGGATCATTTACCTTTTGTTCAATATGTAAAGTATCAACGTTGCTATTAATTTCGCATTTGAATAATTTTGTGTCAATCGACAAGATCTTAGATGTTGTTTTAAATTTGTTCCAAAATTTCAAAAATGTTGTGCTACGTATCTTTGCATCGTAATTTGTACATCCCACATTCATTCATTATTGGTCCTAGATCTTTAGAATGGAATGGATTTATTTATACTCATCAAAGGAAAATCGATTTAAATTTATACCTGCAGTCTAATGATCTAATGATTATAAAATACTTCCAATCTAGTAGGTAAACGAATTTCATTAATTTAACAGTCTAATTCACGTTAATTAAATAAATAAAACAGTAAAATCTTAGTAAGTAACACCACAAAATACACCATGAAAACATACACAAGTGCATTAACAAAGATCAGACTGTTTGGGCCAAGGGATCTCTGTCCCTAAGTCTTCTTAAACATTGTAAAACATTATAGGAATCGCAGACACTACTACGAACACGGTTGGAGACATAGCATGAAAAGAAAAGCTTGCCACAGCGCATATTGCTTGGGTGTGTGTGTGTGTGTGTGTACACTACACTGATGACCAAATCGGGAGAGATCACGAATGTATAGTTTCTCCTACCATCACCTATCACCAAATCTAAATTTATCAATTCAAAATCCAGTTGTATCCTAATATCGAGCCATGGTGGTTTTTCCGGAGGACGGACACCAAAAGACTAGGATGTTAATATCCAACCGGGAAATAGCTCCGCTCCTCGAACCGTTGGCCTAGTAATGGTGGGTCTTAGCCAATATATTATGTTCTCCGTTTTGAAGAGGATATAATAGTGTAAAGGTTGAGTCTTTATCTTAAGAGGTAAGCTGTTATGGCTTTATCCCGTCTAGTTTCCAAAGAGGGTATTCCCCATTCAGCGCCAAAGCTGGCAATGGGGCATGATCGAAAAGCACTTGTTGCTATTCTCAGTCCCACATAATGAATTTTTCCAATACCTTAAAGATGGATTTGCGTGCAGATGAGTAAACGATACATTCATAATCGATTTGAGAAAGGATGACTGGCTTGTATATATTTATAAGATTCTGTAATTGCACCCCATCTAGTAACTTTTAAGTTTTTCGACAAGTCCCCACGAGATTTTCAATCTAAGTATGCCAGTTTAGTTTTTGGTCGAACTTTAAACGCAAAAATTTGGATTCATACTGTATAGGATGTCCTTTTAGTGTGAACCGTGGTTCCCGATTAGGGTTCTCTAATTCTGCAGAAGTGTACACACGAAAATGCAAAACCTACATTCCGAGCAATTTCCTTAATTTTAACAATGGCTGGTTGTAATCCCCGTTCTATTTCGCCAATCGTACTTCCTGATAAAAAAAGATGGCTAGATCATCCACGTACAAACATTTCCTGACCGTATTGTTGACGTCATTTATTGGCACTGCGAAGAGAGTTGAGCTTTGAGAAATCCCATTTTCTAGGGCTTATGTAGAAAAGATTATATTTCCTACGCGAACTATAAGATATCGATCAGTTTAACGAGACGAGATGAACAATGAAAGGTTACCCCTCAATCCTTAACTGTGAAGTTTTTATAACACACCGCATCTCCACATCATGCCGTAGACCTTTTCCAAATAAAAAAAACCGCAACCATAATATAATGCCTTACTGGAAAAGCATCCTGGATAGCGTTTTCAAGCAGAACGAGTTGGTCTGTCTTCGATCTGTGTCGATGGAAATCCGCCTAAGCACTCACTATCAGCTTGATTGATTCAAAACCTTAATCTAAACTTGGCTCTCCAAGTGTCGAGTTTAATCAGTTATATATGCTTCTTTGTTTCATTATTGCTTCCTTATCTTAAAAGAAGGATAGATACACTATTTACCTAATCTCGGTGTAAGTGCCGCACTAGCAAGGTAGTATCCAACATGTATCTGAATTGTAAAGGGGTTGCCAACTCAGAAACTCAGAACTTGTGTTCTATATCTATTTCTATTAAACTACGTCATTTGCTGTGACATTTGATTGCTATTTCGCAGAAGTCATCAAAGCTGTCTGCAGCCCCTCAAATTCAGGTAACAATTGTAGCAACCCAAAATTTAGATTAATGAAATTGGGTAAATCTGTCACTTCATGTGGCCATAACTCCGAACGTGAGATGTGTCTTATTCGAATGTTAAAGAAAATAGCAGGCCAGCAAGGGCTAGGGCAAGAGGCAAGGGCTGTAAAAGAAATGGGACAGTCGGGCATAGAGTGTGCTAGAGGTTAGCACGAGAGTATGGCTCTGTGTAGAAATGTGTGTGATGTAGTGCCCAATGGTAGTGGTGTGTCCACGTGAGCATTATGGATAAGTTGCATTACCTGTGTGACAGGTATTTATAGAGGTATATGCTTATTATTGAAAGGGGTACTATGTGTATTGGCCATTATTGTAAATGTGTGGGCGCCGGTGGGCGCAGGACTAATTAGTAGTCCAGTGGCAGTGGCCACGAGACCAAGTGAGTCTATGCAGCAAGTGGCTGCGGAGGTTTATGGCAGTTCCTCCACCCTATAGCTATAGGAGTCCTGGACGGCGTGGTCTCGACCATCCTGTCCGTGACCTGCTGCTAGCGGCAGTGACCTGGCCAGTGTAAGTGCCAGGAGTTCGTCGCAGATGGAACAGAAACCTCTGTATACCGTTATTCCACCAGAGGTTTTAGGTGGTTTAGTGGGTCCGTACATTCGACCAATGTATAGAATGCCTGGTTGAAAGACTGGGGCCTAAGGGTGGCAATCCCTGCTAATCACATGTTACAGGTTGCCGGCCTACGTGTGCTTCATCCAGTTCCAGAGGGCCAGCGCCAGGGTGCAGGGCACCCGCCGTAAGTTAACTATCCATCCCTGTGTGATTATCTCGTTAATGAGTCATTTATTTGTATTTCCATGTTGCGTTTTGATTGGCTACCCGACTGGTCTAATTAAACGTGCTAGCCTTGTCCGTCACCCGGAACTCGAGTGGGGTAGTGGTAAGAAAGGGCGTGAATGTGATATAAAAATAATATACAAATTATTTAACACTAACCAATAACGACTAACATACGCCCATCTCTATTTTGGATGCTACACAATTGAAATTTTTGTGGCTATCGTATAATAGTCTTCTTTACCAGTGCTTGTTTAATTTTTATTTGCACTTTCTTGTTACAAAATATATCCTCATCATTTAGCAATTCTGGAAGACCTACTGCTAATTTGTATATTTCCAGCTGTCTGGACGCAGCAGACAGAAAATAATTAGAAATACCAGTATGGATTTGACGGAAACGGAAAGTCATGCAATACTCCTTAAATAGATAAGAATTTTGTGTAACTCCTAAGCGATACATTAACCCTGCTTCTGTTGATGTCTAGCTGAGAAAATGACAGGAAATAACAAAAAAGTAACAGAATTTTCGGATGCTTCGCATACCGATAAATCAATAGTACTGGTGTAATAACATACAACATTTTCAACAGGAAATTTTATCAAAGTTATTAAAAATAACTTCGTAAGCACAAAACCAGTGGGGTATATACTTTTAATTTTACGACGTTATTGATAATAAACCGAATTTATCATAACGATGCGAGCCCATAAGTCATAAAACCTGATTATCGATACCTGATGGTTCCTTATCAAACACAAAACACAGCCGGTCGTAAAGCGACCGCGAAGCACGTGCTATCCAGAGGGCCGCCAAAGACGCCGTCCATATTTTGCTTAACGGGCGTCGGAGACTTAACATGGACTTACACGGAAGGTCAATTCGAGCCTGTGTTGATAATCGGAGGTGTAGGAAATCAGACGGGCGGATGAAAGATAAATATACAAAGTATACGATTAACAGCGCCAATAATCTGCAACGATGTTTCGGCGCGAATGTTTATTTAAAGTCTGCACATTATGCAGAGTGTATAATATGCCGCTGCCTGTAGGCCGCAGGAAGTAAGCCCGTATGTTTGGGTTAGAATCAGAAGTTTGTAGGCATTACTGATATACCAAATTTCTTGTTATGGGTAGAAGAAAAATTGAAATCATTTGCCCACGTCAGACCGCCAGACGTATCAATTATTACCTTGGATAACTATTATAGATTAACATAAACACACAAGTAAAAATTTGCGAAAAAGATGAATCTGGAATTTGTGTTCGAGTCTACTCGATATTTTAAAATGATATTGGCATGACATCCATAAATTAAAGAAAATTATAAAGGTAATTTTATATGCCAACCATGAGAAAAAATTTGTATTCACCTGCACTACAAACATCCAAGCTATCGTTGCCTATAACAATTAAAAATGTTTTACGCAATAATTATATTATTATCTCCAACTTTCATATTGAAAATTCAATTATTTTTTTCACACTAAGTGGTCCCAGATAATATCGAGTTATCCTGTAAAAAAACCAACGATAAATAAACATTCTAACAATAATACAAACATAAACATCTGTAACAATGTGGACAATTTTTCACCACATAGCTCTAACCGTAGCCTTCGACAGTCCTCTGTGAGCCTGTAACTGTTAAAATGTTAGAATCGCTAAACTCCGCTAAGATTCCAACAAATTTGCAGTATTCAACTCATTTCAGTTTAAATTAGGTTAGTTTCTGTATTGTGCACAAGCTTCCAGCTAGATTTCTAAGATAACGTCGTACGGGTGCTTCACATTAACGTGACTTAGTGATTTGCAGCTCTACTAAGCTGACCATCTTTCCAGTCATTTAAAATAAGAACACAGTTATCCAACTAATAAGGACATATAAAAGGACTGAATTGAAAATATAGTTTTGTTTCAAATAAAATAACCTGTAGGGGGAAGTCGAACCAGAGTGTTCTACCAACAATAATACAAGTCTTTACACATCTATCATAATAGGTCCAATTATGTAAACAAAACAGGGCGATAGCAGCAGATCAATCAAATCAATTAAAAATAAATAATTTACTGAAGACACTATTTCACGCTTTTAAAGACAAATGGTTGTCCGATTTAATATAAAACACAAAAAATATAACTGAAATTTTGTCTTATATGTCCTTATCAGATGCAAATATTAGACAGGACATTTTCTATGACATCATCACCGTCTTGCTTAAACAGGTGGTCACTCTACTCTACTTAGGAAACCATTGTGACATTAAGTCGGTTTCTGTTCTCGATTTTAATTTAATATCAAACCTTATGTTAATTAATGACAACGCCTTAAAATAAGTTATCCTATTGGTAGATAGATTTCAACGATCACCATGATTATAGGATTGACCTGAGAGTTGATTTTAGCTAATATTGAGAAGAGAAACTGGCTCCTTTGTGTTATGCCTCTAAATCAGTGTAAGAGGACTTATCGCGACAGGCCAATACATGTTTGTGAAAAAGTGTTGCCAGCTTTGACCTGGAATCGAACCCAGGGCTTATTGATTGAGTCGGCTATTGAACTAAGACCTTTTGACCGCCATCTCAGGGAGCTTCTAACCCTCTTAGGAAGCATTTTCGGGCATGCTGTCTATGATAGCATTTTTTCTGTTTTGTCCTAAAAGGTACTTTGTTAACCACTAAAAACAAATTTGGATCTTAATAGCTAATTTCTACGAAAACAGAAATTTGAAAAAGTTGCCGATGAGAAGACAGCAAGTTCTTGTTGATACTGTTCATGACAATTTATTTGCTTAGGGTTATGCTCAGAAAATTATGAAGTAAATTTTAAATAGATGAGAAATATGTAAGTTACAACCTCAATGACGCAATTAAATTTGTATTCTGCGAAAATATCTATACAGACTCCAACGTTGCGGTTTTAATGGTTGATATGTGATGAATTTTTTACACCTATATGTATATAACGGATGGCAGTGACACCGCATATGAGCAAGCCCAGAAGTTATAAAGAAAACTAAAAAAGAAGCTTTGTAGCAAAATGATAGTCTGTCTCGCCATTTCCTCTATAAGGGACATTCAACTGGTTATATGTATATGCGCTTCTGAAAATTCTGTTATCGGTCATCAAAAACTATATTCCGATTAACATTACATATTTTTTTTAATATCAAATATTGCCCAACTTTGGAGTGTAAGTATAAAATTACAGTAATTGAAATAGTATGTTTTTTAAATGCAAATTCCTTTATTTATTCGGTTAACAGTGTCGAGGTTCAATGTTACCTCATCATAGGACCAGGCTAAAAAATTAAAGCATAAGTGCAGACGAAAAACACAAATGAATTGAACTTACAATAATTATGTCATTTT
This sequence comes from Rhyzopertha dominica, assembly GCA_025024175.1. Taxonomy (NCBI): domain Eukaryota; kingdom Metazoa; phylum Arthropoda; class Insecta; order Coleoptera; family Bostrichidae; genus Rhyzopertha; species Rhyzopertha dominica. The sequence continues at coordinate 49,784,289 of QCXZ01000003.1, forward strand.
ATCATTTTAACATTGACAATTTATTCATTGCCACTAGAACGCCAAGCTTTCAAAAATGACTGTTTATAAACGATGTTAGTTCGAAATTTATCTGGGGAATTAAGGTTATTCAATAGACCATTTTTATGGTCTAATTATTTCCAAAATTTCTAATGAGTTTCATAAGTGGCCCTTTTGTTGAGTATGCAAAATATCAACATTACTATTAATCTCGAAACTGTGCCCTGTATCTAAATGCTCTTTCATTCTTATACTGAAATTTCTAAATATTCTACCACCATATACACAGTTACAGTGCATCTCCATTTATATACCCCACATTTATCCAGTCCAGCAAATGCATCTTTATTATTAAAAACAGCTTTTTTAAAGTTAAAATGGGTTTTAAGTGATTAATAAATTTCCTTTATTAATTTTATTTTAATTTTGTTGCTGATGTTGCCTATGTAGGAAATAGAATATTATTTTTTATTGTATTTTGAAATATTCATAATAGGAAAATCTACACTTATTAATTTCTTACGTAGTTTCTCATTCAATAATTTGTCTATTGTTTTTCTGCTAAACATGATTACGCCGCAGCTCCTTATGACAAACTTGGAATTAATCGTTTGTTCTAAACGTTGGTTAGCGTAGACGTATCTAAGGGTGCTGAAAACTTCTGACACGAGAAGTACCTATACAGATGTAGATGGGAAGTTTCTTTGCAAGAAAATGAAGAACCAAGAGAGAATAGGATAAATCTGTTGAAACAAAAAATAACCAAGTCAATCGACAAGGTGTAGTTAGTTTTATGATTCAGGTTCATAAAATTATGTTCAATAAGGTGTGTGGATTTTTGTCTCTCATAATATACGAGTATACGAGTATTAAAATAATGTGAGAAGACCAAAACGACAAATGAATATAACATTACTACTTTGTAAATAAAACAAAATATTGGCACTTTTTATTTTTCAAGAGTTTGCTTTTACTAAGTTTTGTAATTTTATCATGGATACCCAAAGCTTTCAAATACAATATCCGCTTTAAGCAACAATCTCTCACTAACAAATGTAGCCAACAAACATTTAGACAGGGCAATACTTTTCTAATATTCTGGCACAACCAAGAATACAAACTAGCAGCGAATATGCTTAAAATCAACGGAAAGTATCATACAAATAAAAGTGTACAAATGCTATAAAATCAGCAATAAACGAACACTTTGACGTCATTGGCTAAGGATTCAGTTTCAAGGTGTAATCATGCAGGATATGTAAATAATAAAACGACAATTTCGCGTTGGGGAGCATAAAATCGCGTCGAAACGACATTATTAGTAAATAGTAAATGTTTTAAATAGAACGAAGTAAAAAAAAATACTTGAGCCATAAAAGCTGATATCGTCAAAGGTCAAGATGAGGTCCGATACCAACAGATGCGTTAACTGGACGGTCAATGATCGACTCCCGATGACTTTTGGCTGGCTTATCTGCTACAATATCCGCTGCATTATTCCACCGCGGTACAGATAACGACCCATTCATATCTGCATCTCGTAAACTTATGAATGGCATAAACAGATTATGCGAGCTAATAAAATTGAAATTATTTCATAGAACTATTCAATTACACTTTGCTCTTTTTCGAGCTAAATATGCATTTAACAACATTTCATGCGTGAGTAAAATAACACAATAAATGTAATTTTTTAATCTGGCATAACAAGCGCTATTCTTCGTAGACTCAGTAATATAACAAAAAAACCTGTTAAGATATATGTTCATATTTATATAAAACTTTAACAATCAAATCCTGAATAAAACAATAAAGAAAGCGATAGGAATATAAAAAATGCAGACGATATGACCCGTTTCCATTTTACGATAAAGCAATAAACAGGAAGTTTATACAGCACTTATTAGATGCAAAAAACTAACTTATCTTTTACGCAGCTTTCTTCCTGTCTTTATTTCATCAATGGCTTTCAAAATATCCAGTTTTGATACCAACTAGATAAATCGTTGCATATATCGCTTGTACGATAGCATATTCGTTTGCCGCCGGGTTGCAAACACCGTGATGTATGTTCGAACAGTATGCACAGTGCCATAAAAACAATTTTGATTTTCACTATTTTTTGATTATTCATTGTGTATGACTATAAAGTCTATTTTTATAACATTGCTAAACCATTTCCGAAATATTACGGTTTAAAGTTGTTAAATCGCGCTAAATTATAAAAAAGCACATAGTATGAAAAGTTATTTTTTTAATAGAAAAAGTGTAAATGCTATACCAAATATTAGTTATTTAAAGAAGAGCTCCAATTATTAATGTGATATAGGGTTAAAACCCTGCCGAAACCCGCGCATAAACACAGAAACGTGCTTATAAGAAACATTATTCAGTCTCAAACGGTTTCTATCAGTTTTGAAGAAAATTTTCTTCGATTGACCTCTAAATGAAAAAATATATTATAAAATTTAACTTTTCATTGCACCCTGTGATTACATATAAAATATTTGCCTTTGTTAGAAGAAAGCTTGTCGCTCCGAAAACTGGGAAGTATTTAAGTTCCTAAATTTTCTGATCCAAAGTCTTGCTTCTCAGTGAAAAACTTTGCGCTGTAGTTACAAAAACATTTCTTTCACTTCTGACAGCCTCAGCTTGAAAACCTTAAACTTAACAAAAAAGAAAATGCTATTTTCGCGATGAATTTATTAATTAGTATTAATTTGTGAATTATTTCGAAACTGCGAAAATGGAGCGCCATCAGTACAGTCAAAGAACAATACATATAATAAATAATAAAATAAAAAACTGGCATGATTTTACCACTACTGTTACTTCGCAAAAATTTGTTTCGTCCATAATGCTTAATTATAAATTTTGCCTTAGGGATTTAAAATATTGTATTCTTATATTTTTTATTTATAAAAATAAAAATAACCTATTATTAAATTCGAATATTTGGTAAACGGTTCAATTGATGGAATTTTAAAAAGTGTACTCTTTCCTACAGCATTTGAGCTGAGGAAATGGTATAAATTTTTATGTGATAAAAACCTTAAAGCAGCTCCTGTATTTACGCCACTATGCTTTCGAGAGTAACTGTAATTATATAGGGATATGCGGAATAGTAATAGATGACACACAGTATCAGCTTTCCTGGTTCAATATCGTGGAAGTTATAAAATGAAAATGTGTACTGCAAAGTGTGCCTCATAAATAAAAGGATTATAAAAAAACTTATCAACTTACTTTGATATGCTAGGCACCATCCCAAAATTATGTGAATAAGTTTTGGGTCACATTGCATAATATATTTGTTCAAACCTACCGTTAAGGCTTAACAATAGAGCTTATAAGTAAAAATGGCATTTAAACCAACTAACATTAAATTCTCTAAAATGGTTAGAATAGACACTTACATATTACATCTGATGGGTAGATGAGTATATTTAATAACTGACATGATTATGAATTTAACTACCATATAATTTTAGGTTACTTTATTATGTAAATCGCAACATTTATTTGAATGCAGATTGTAGTATAAATGGGTAACAAGATTGACATTGTTAAAGCTCGAAGAGACTCTTTTCTTAGTGAGGTTCAAATACGTATAGCTTCATTCTAGAAAAAAGAGTGGACTAAAATTTTTAACAGGTAGAAAACATATCATTATTAATGACATACAAAAATATTCTGGCGTTAAATAAGTAAGCATAAATATTCTTGGAGGTACTCAAACTACAGGGATAGAATCCCAAATTGAATCCGTGTACAATGGCATTTTTCTTATTAATCGTGATTGATTCAATATTGTTTATACAATAAGTCACAAACTGTTTAAAAACGTTATGCATCAACGTATAACACACCGTCGCACCGTTGGCGGAAATATCAGTTGCTACTTGTGACCCTTTTGTAAGTCTTGAAGGTGACAGGAATGATATGTTTTGTATTTTTTAAACAAAGAGAAAAGTCTGTTTTCTGGTTTTAATTTTATAGACTCTGTTTATTTGAAGTAACTTTCGTGTATTACTTTATAACTGCTATAGCAAATTTTAACTGGCTATGACGGTTTCTATTGTAAGAATCACCCTTTCTCAGGTTCAATTGTGCCATATATGTTTTATAAATAATCGCTTTCATTCGCATTAACATTTTTAAAATGCTTCGAGCATATACAACAAACGTTAGGGAGCTGTAAATCCAGATTTATTGTTTCAAATGGCTCTGCGTTTACTTGATTGAGCTTGATTGCAGTAAAGTAAAATGTGCTGTAAGATTTTTTTTACAAATCTTATCACTTGTGGTCAACAGCATTTCCATAAATTTACTTAAAACCATCACCATTCTGTTAATTGCAGATAAAATCACTGCAGTGATCAAGGTGAGATAGATATAAGTACTGGACTGACGATTTCTAATGCCACTTTTATATTCTGAAATTAATTATTTGCAATTTACTCCTATGCCTGTACTTGAAGAAATGTTATTAAAATAATAATATTTCTTTTGATTTTGGGCTTGAAAATTTTATTATTTTGGTCTGGCATTTTAAGATTCAGCCGTTCAAGCCAATTAATGTACGGTGCCATAAAGGAGTCTCCAAATATATGTTTTATTTACCGCGACTTGGGCTTTATCGTGCATGTGAACCTGACCCCCAGCTTCTTCGGGGTAGATAAGTTTGAAAGCCTCGTTACGATAACTACAGCAGATGAACTCTCTCGACATCCTCGAATTTCGTTATAAACTTTAAACAGAGCACAGGAATACGTCATCCGCTTCTAATTTTATCAACATCATACGTGGAAAACATAACGGGTCAGAAACTTTTACGATTATGCCATATCTCCGCTGTCGTTAGATTGAAAACCTTTATTAATTTGACGTCGTTGACTGCTTTTCAGTTTCTCACAGTTTTTTTCGCGCACATGTCTGCCGAAAAAAGAGAAGGACTAATCCTCTCGGCCATTTTTGTACGATTTAAGGGTTTCTCACACGTTTTTGATATATAGACTTGTCATCTGCATCATTTCAGTATCATTCGAAAAAAGCCACTTAAGTGTATTGCTACCCATTCGACGCTTCTGCTTGTTGTCAAGCGATAAGTAACATTAGCTGTTATCACTATGTTAATTTAAATCTTACAACATGTGTCAAAAGAAAATCWGCCTTTGTGATGGGGGGCAATGTGAGTTATTACGATAGGATGCTTACTTGCAATGCGTTACTTCTGTTAAAGGCTGAGAAAAGTTTTGTGATATAAATTACTACAATACTTAATCACAAGCTGTTATTACGTTGATATTCTGAGTCAATCTAATCATTGTTAATATGATTCTCATGAGGGACGTATCTTTGTAAAGAAAAATGACTGTCAGCTTGCACCATCTTGGTGAATAACACTACGGAATTGCATAGGGGGTAAAAAGACATTCGTACCTAAGGAATCGTAACATGATTGCATTTTTTGTAATATTTGTTGTCATTATGAAAACACTAGAAAAACCCGTGAGATTAATTTTTGAAAAAAAAATAATAAAAATAATAAACAATAATAAAGAATCAGAAAATAATGGATCCAGATTATCTTTAATATTTTTTTAAACATTCAGGCCGTAAGGACCTCACTTGTTGCTTTATACTATTCATAATTTTAGCGTTATTAAAAGAAAATGATGTTCGAAACAATGCAGTTCGATGAAGCGGTACTGTCAATCCTAAGTTTTAAAACTCATCTCATTGACATATTTCTATAAATATAAAATAACTTTGTAGAAAAGTGTGAGTACTCAATTAGTTTAACATAGTATGGCAGAAGAACCATTATGTAGTATATCAAACATGCGAAAAATTCAGCTCCATATAGCTGAGGATTGATAAAGTATAACATCGTCATGTTAGGAACAATGGTCAGAAAATCCGAAAAGCTGGCCAAAATATAACGGTGTTATTGGAATTCCGTATTATTTACTATACGTATTTACGTTTTTGAGGTGACTGATTACGATATACTGAAAACAGATTTTCATAATTCAAAATGGCAGAACCAATATGGCGGAAGGGTTTTGGTAAAAGTATACAGTATTTTTGAAACTTATAGTATTTGAGATCAAGATATCAATATAAAAGAACAATGTAAATACATTACGAAGGGCGATAAGGTCCAGCCATGATGAGTGATGAGTAGGTTTTTGATGGCAATAGATGTGGCCCCCAATAAAAGGAAACAAGATTAAAAAAGTGCGTTCAACGAAAGACTATCGCATCTTCCATGTATCGTCTAGATGTATTTAATTTCATTTTACAATATAGAAGATACATTTCTTATAGAAGCAAAAAAGTACATGGTTGATCATCATTACAGGCCAAGATCTGTTTGACAAGCTTGATCCGTTGAGACATATACGAGATATTAAGAAAAAAATGAATGGCGGACAGATTTCTGTGGGATCAAGTACATATTGATCATTGCTAGACCAAGGAATATACAATATACCAGTCATCAATCCGATGAGCCGTTCCCGAGCTATGGGTGTGACAGATATCGGACATCACACGCACAAAAGTGCGGACAACATAAATGAAGTGCATTAGAAAAAGAATTTGTGCATTCCAAATAAATATTTTTGGTTTGTTTTTTTTCCTAAATGTCAACTTAATATAAATTATATTATATGTAGTACGGAATTAAAATCTTGTGACTATTCCAATAAATCTTAAATTGCACCGTCTAATGTAACAAAAAATAACATTATACAGGGTGATTTTTTGAAAACTTCACACCTTAAATAACTTTAAATAGAGGAAAAATTTAAAATTTTGCAAAAACAGGTAAACTTTTGTTTGCAGGGGGACAACTTTTGAGATAAGTTTTTAATGGATAGCGCTTACCCTCTTAGCGGGGTAGATACCCCTTCAAAAATTCTAAATTAAACTACCCATCTTACGATACATCATTTAAAAGCTTATTACACAAGGAGTCTTGCCATGTAATTTGTTTTACTATTTTTTACCCATTGACGGGGTAGTGGGTCAAAAAGTGCATTGTAGCAAGTGGCTTATAAAATGGAATATTTTGGACTTTTTTTAACAAAATTTATTGCCTTGCAGTTACAATAAAAATTGTCCTTACTTAAGCCTAAAAAAACTTGTTAAAAAATAATTGTTACACCTAAACAAAATACCAAAAATACTTAAAATTTTCTTTCGACATTACTTAATATTGCAACTCGACAGTTTATACTGAATTGGCTAAATAATTATCTACTTTGTGTTTCCAATTTTTTGTTTCAACTTTTTGCTTACTTCTTTGGCACGACCATCTTTTTGTTCACATTCCTTTTTATAAATCGCGTGAAATTTTAAAGTGAGAGTCCAAGTGATAATGGTTTATTCAACTGCCGAAAGGGTAGAAATAATTTTTATTTACGGTGCTGAGCATAGCTGTGCTCGTGCGTCAGCAAGGGTGTTTAACGAACGGCACCCCGATAAAAATGTTGACGCTAGGTACATTCTCGATCTCGTGCAGAAATTTCAAGACACTGGTTCTGTAGTAAACAAAAAAAGGGCAGGGAATAGGGTCGTTGATGAAATGGCCCAACTTGAAGTACTTGGTCATTTTGCAATGGATCCAACTAGCTCTTTGCGTAACATTTCTACAGCCACTGGACTTTCCTATTCATCTATAAGGAAAGTTACAAAAGTGCACAAATTCCATCCCTATAAGATGAAAACTCTCCAGGAACTCGGCGAAGATGACTTCGATAGAAGACTGCAATTTTGCGAAATTATGACAGAAAAGATTATAGTAAATCCAGATCTAATAAAAAATATCTGCTTCAGTGATGAATGCACATTTTTTTAAACGGCTCTGTAAATAAACATAACGTCAGGTACTGGAGTAACGAAAATCCTTATATTTTTCGAGAAGGTCATACACAAGTTCCTCGGAAGCTGAACGTCTGGGCTGGAATACTTGGCAACGCAATTGTAGGTCCAATTTTCATTGATGGGACGCTAAATGGGGGAATGTATTTAGAATTACTTGATAACGTTATTGATCCTTTAATCACAGAGCAATTAGAAAACCAACGTGACCCTGAAGGAAATCCAATGTTGGATGAATACGAATTGTTTTACCAACATGATGGAGCCCCACCGCATTACGCCATTAATGTGCGAAATTGGTTAAATCATAGATTTCCTCTTCACTAGATTGGTGGGCGTGGAACAATTGAATGGCCGCCACGATCACCCGATTTGACTGCTTTAGATTTCTTTCTATGGGGTCATTTAAAATCTGTGGTTTACAAAACACAACCTACTAGCCTGGACGATCTGCGAGAAAGAATTATTAACGAGTGCAGGAGGATTCCACCTGAAACTTTCCGAAAAGTGCAGCAGGAGTTCGATAACCGTCTGTATTATTGTATGGAAAGAGCTGGTGCACATTTTGAGAATCTATTTTAAGGTTTGAATTTCTATGGTTTTGTTCACACTGTTTTTGGAGTTACAAATAAATAATTTTTCTTTTTCGTGGACATGGACTTTCTAAAAAATTACATGATAAATACTTTAATGTTAATAATAATGTTAAAAGAAAATTTTCAGTATTCTGGGAGTTTTTTTAAGTGTCATATTTTTTACAAGTTGTTTGTTTAAATTTTGTGTTCTCGTAAGAACAAAACAAATTTTATTTCCGCTCTAAAATAAAATACATTTTGTTGAAAAGAGTCCAAAATATTCAATTTAATAAGCAACCTGTTTCGTAGGCACTATTAATCTATTACCCCGTCAATAAGTTAAACGTGGTAAAACTAATTACATGGCCAGACTCTTTGTGAAATAAGCTTTCAAATGATGTATCACAAGATGGATAGTTCCATTTAAAATTTTTAAAGGGGTGTCTACCCTGCTCAGAGAGTAAGCGCTATCCATTAAAAACTTATCTCAAAAGTTGTCCCCCTGCAAACAAAAGTTTACCTGTTTTTGCAAATTTTTAAATTTTTGCTATATTTAAAGTTATTTAAGGTGTGAAGTTTTCAAAAAATCATCCGTATGTAACAAATTTTTGTAGGCCATTGCAATAGGCTTATTTCCAAAATAAAAGTGATCGCAGAAAAAACGAACCTATGCTAAGGGTAAATTGTGCCCGAACGAAGACGTTTTATATTCTGATACACTTATGAATACATATCCTAAGACTAATTTTAAGCAGTCTTAAGTATACAAAGTATTTTGATATCAGTGTTAACTGGTTATCAATATCAAATATTATTTGCTTATTCAATGTTGCATTTCGCTAACAAAAACAAGTTGTTTATTTAATAATATTGATTTGGCGGGAAATTACGTAATAATTTGTATTTACCTCCAAAGTTTTCCTAGTGTTTTTGATAACTCCGCATTATGCAGTTGTGGGTATTGGTCTGCCAATTTTCTCCTAGCTGCTTGCGCCCACACCATAAACGCGTTCATTGGCCTCTTCACGTGCAATTTTCTCTTATCCGATGATGCCCTGTAAGGAGAAAGAGTTAGCAATTAAATTATTCTCCGCATAAATAAGTTATGAGAATAGTGAGAAAACCCAACATCCCACAGAGACAACAATATCTATAACGAAATTATATTCTGACAGATCTGTGTATGTCGAATCGGATTAAAAGTTTCAATAGCGTTGCACAACGAAAAAAGTCGTATCAAATACCTTATCAAGTATATTTTCTTTAATAAGTCTGCTCTTTAGCGGTGAAAGATGGAGAACGAATATTCTGATGGTAAATTTCGAGTGGGTAATCAGATAACAAGCCATTTTTTAGATAAACGCATGAAAGAGGATGGTATACTATTAAACTATAAACTCAAAGGTTATATGTCTTTGAAAAACTTAATCTGTCACACATTAATCTTTCACACTGTTATCGAATACTTTACTATTCCAATACTTCAAACTTCCGCGATTTTTTGACGACAACGCCGATAGCGTCGGTTGTCTGGATAGCTGGATACGGAACTAGCTGTCCAATGGATGGCTCCAAGCGGAATTCTAGACGATAATTTCAGACAAATATAATTAAGCAAGTTGGCATTAAATGCGAGAACAGCGTTCGCAGTAGGAATAACAACAATTCAATAATACTGTGGGYCCTTCAAACAAGGTGGCAGATATCATCTGCCACGCTATTACCCGAATAAAGCGTTTTGGTTCTGAACCCAACCAGATTGTCTAAATCATGTTTTTTTTTCATACAATAACAATTTGCTATTATGAACGAAACAAACAAATACAAGAAACTTAGCCAGAATATTTGGAGCGTGGGTTCCGCCCACGTGGCGTCCATCGAAGGATGACAGGCCGCAGGCCATGATATTTATCAGAAGTGGTATCCATTGAGGGTTGGAAGGCCGCAGGTCATGGTATTTATGTGGTTGTGATGTAAGAACATGGGGAGCAATGTTCATTTGTAGACGTTGCATTAATTTTGTAATAGACTGTATATGTGTGCAAAACTTAATACTGAATTATATAATAATTGTAAAAGTGGCAAGGAGAAGTACCAATGTGTAAAAGATATCCCAGTGAGTAGGGTGGGGCATCTCCATACAGAACGTAAAAGTTCGGTTTGGATAAGCTGAAGTATCTGTAATAGAATGTGAAGTAATTGCAATTGAATCACAGTACTATGTGAAATGGATTATTCTTTATTGTGTTGTAAAACATACAATACACAATGTTAGCTAATAACAATAAATAGAAAAGCATTTATTAATGGTACATATACATGGTAATAATAATAAATTGCCATGTTTTGCATGATACATTTATATGAAATATACAATTTAATTTATCTACATATAAAAAGCACAATAATTTTGAAGCTAAACCCGAAAATTGTCCATTTAAAAGCCTTTTCGGAAGAAACAAAAAAAACCCGATGAAAAAGTTCTAGCTGGATTGTCCCCTTCTAAGTCTAAAGATCGGTATGAAACGGAGAATGAGGAGCTAGAGGTATAGATAAACGAGAAAAAGTGTAAAAATAATGGTTCTTTTGAATTATATTAAAAATAGTTCATTTTGTATTCAATTATTAAAGGAACACTGTAAACTAACGTTGTCTGTCGTAAAGAAAAACTTGTCAATATGTGAATGATAGAGGATCTGCGTATATTATGATCATCCTGTAGTCGAAAACCAGGTATATATAGTCTCCAGTACAGAACGAATGTATGCACAATAAACATATAAGGAAAAACACTTTTGGAAAGATTATGCTAAAAGAATCTAGAAGATTAAACGAACAGAAAACTAATTGTCGTATGTATGTCGACACCATAAAGACAAATCAACACTTATTCATTTTCCGATGATTGGTCTAAATATAGAACTATTTATGTTAGCAGAGTTAACTTACACAAACTAAATAATCATACTTTCCATATTCATCAAAAATAAACAAAGTGATTTGTGGCGTCTTCAGTGCATTATTTTACATTTTACTCGCATAGCCAAATTAGCATTTATCTACAACTTTTCTTTACCAAACAATACCGGTTCACTTCTGTCCAAAAATTAAATGATAGGACTCTCAATTTCAACCAAACTTAATTATCTCGTTTTTGAATACTAATATTGAAATAACATAGTGGCAGTGTGCTACTCGTTATAATCAGCCGGTACATCAATACGTCCAAGCATTAAAAATATAAAAAATAGACCGGTTGGAATGTTTTCTTATAGACCAGAACGATGCCACGCGACCATAATACTTCTAAGGCGGAGCATCAGGCTTAATCAAAAGGGTCTTTGTTCTCGAACGTAGGTTACGGTACGGGAGCAAAATTCCTTCGTTCCGACACGAAAAATAATGTATATAACGTGGAGATCTTAGTCAATGGTAGTTGTGCATAAAAACTCGCATAGATTAAAGGGTGTGATTATTCATTTCTGACTTAAAAAAACGTCCATTTTTAACGGGCTGTTAACAAAGTACGATAATATATGACGATGAACCATGCGGGGAGAATTTCGTAAAATACTAAAATACGCCTGGGAGGCATCCTTAACAATATGTTGTTATTAACTTGTGAAATAATAATAATAATAAGGGAATAATCAGAACTTTTAATAATTTTATGAAATAACCTGCTTCAAGAATCAGGATCGTCATATTGCTGCAAATGGCTTTGTAATTCATCATCCAAGACATAAATATCACATTGTGTTACTTAAACTTAGTATACCTACATATTAACAATAAGCGAAACAAACACAGCCTTTCAATAAGTTAAACGCATACAAACATTACTATTCGCGCGATTAATTATCTAATTACCAATAATATATAAAGAGCTAATGAAAAAAATATATGTAATTGCATATATGCTGAAACAACAAAAAAAGCTATTAATTCTTTTTATCTAGCTGTAAAAAGCCACACACCGCCTTTTTACCAAACGTCGCCTCAGATTTTATTGACTTGCAAACATACGGACATTCGCGTTTCGTGCGATGTAGTTAACTATATTTCAATTAGATGTTTTAAGTTGCTTTTCAGGTTTCACTTTCCGGTAGCAGAAGCACTTAAAATTTTTGCTGGCGTCTGGGTAAACTCTCGCACGTAATATTTTTTTTCTCATGGGCAGGTAAAAGTGTTTCTCACATCACATAATCCGCCGCATCAGCATTAAATTTATTAGGATTGTAGACAGGTGCGTAGCTAAAAAAAATATTTGTGGTACCTATATACAAACTTTATTATTTTTAACTACGTTATTATTTTGTACACAAGCAATCCCAATTTCTTAATTGAATTACAATAGTTTCAAAAATCATAACAAACGACAACAAACAAGCTACAAAAAGTATTGTTCAATACTAAAATTTTTAATAAACACTTATTGAATCACAATACGTTTTAGCTTTTGTACAGAATTTAAAAAAAAATCGAAAGAAAGAATCGATAGACAAGAGGTAGTCACGTTATGATCTCGATGTATTACTATAAACTGGTAACAACTCAAATACAGCAGAAGTGTCTTCAGCTTTCTGTTTAAAAGCTTATCACCACCATATAGTACAGGACTGGGTAAAGACGCTTCAATTTGGACAAGAAATCATTCTGAAGACATCCAACGCGGCGGTAGGCCAAAGAAAGTGAACTCTGGAAACCATCACGCTTATTAAAGAAGAATCGGCTTAACTTGAACAATGTTAAGCTCAATAAAACTTTAAACCAGAAGATAAAGGTGGAAAAGCGTACGACGTGCTCATAGTTTTTAGATCTTTATGACCAGGGTCCCAGACGATTAGTAGCTGATGACGAACCTGTGGTTTTCTATTATAATCTTGAAAATTAAGTATAAAAATAATCCAGACAGTCGATGGTGCTACGTGCTCTTTTGCAAGATTATTTGTATTCGTTACATTCTAATAATTATCTTTTACCCACTGTTACAAAAAGATGCTTTAAACTATCCTGTTCAGGTGCTATTGTAGGAAGAACTGCTTTTCTAAGATAGATAAGTATAGGTATCTCCCGTATAGCCCAGACATCATTCGAAGTGACTATTTTCCAATACAATTATTGGAAATATTTGATATTGTTTGAAAGAGATGGATAGAGCTGTTTTTTTTATCAAATTATGTTGTCAAAAGTAACCTTAGTCTAAAAAAATAATAGATACCGTGAAACGTGAAAGTTGGCGTTGGATGTCACCACTTAGAGTACTCTGTGTCAGATTCCATAAGCATTATGAGAACAATATTTAAAAAAAAATTGAAGCTAGGCGATAGCCTAGGGATGTCGACATTGTAGGCATAAGCCGAAGTAAACCGCTTATACAAGCAACTTCAATATTCAACGTAAAAATATATTAGATAAACATTATAAAACTACATGGTCTCGAAAATACAATTAAAATGTGAAATATTTGTTGATAATAAAGTAACATACATGCAAACGCAACACAAATGATAAGTGATAAAGAATAAACCATAACACTCACGGTACAAAAAAAGAACAACGGTACAAATAATTACAGGAAAAAAAGTTAATTCTCGTCAAACATGTCTAACACTGATAGTATACGCCCTTACTTTTTTGCACTGCTGGATCCAAGGTGCTTCTTTTTACTTTCGATAATCGCACTTACAAATGCCGCAAAAATATTCGTTGTATATAGCTCCTGGCTTGTTTTGGGAAAACCGTTGATGTTTCTCCATTGGGTTCTGTTGGAGCTTTGATTTTACAACCAGGAGTAATTTTTTTATCACGCGCGCTTTCGCTTAGAGTTTTTAGTGTTGGAATTTTTTTGTTTTTGTAAAAAGTCCAAAACGCCGCTATTCAAACTGGATCTTTTCTTTTCAATGTCATCTGGACCTTCAGAATCAGGATCATAAGGGTAGATACCAGTTTTTCCAAAACCCGCTAGTGCATTTGTACGCCCACTATTAACTTGTAATTTGGTGTAAAAGCGCCCTAATAGTGTAGGAAAATGTTTCTTGTCATAGAACCCTTTGCGTGACTTTGTTTTACGCCATTCTTCTAAAACGTTCCTCCAGTGAAATTTTAATGGTCAAAAATAAAGGCCACATCTAGGTGATGCATGGTATGTAGGTATAGCATTTGTAAATGTATTCTTTACAAAAATACGAAACTAAATTATCCGCGATGACAACCTTTTCGTCTGGAATTGGTTGAATTAAGATAAAAAAAACTTTTACGAACCAAAGCTCGAAAGTAACTAACCACCCATATTCGTAGGTTCATATTGTACGCCACGCGGACCACATCTTCACAGTGTTCGTAAATATTTTCTGGCTTATAAACTACAAACGGTGGCAGAATTGTACCATCAGAACTAATGAAAACATTAAAGAAATTGACACCTTTGAATTTCCATAATACTCTCTCCACTCGCTCTGTGTGCCCTAAAACTACAACTGTTTGCGCTCCCGATCGTCTGATAAATTGAATACCTTATTTGGTGAAATATGTACAAGTTTGTCTTTAATATACTAAAAAAAACTCACGTACGGATGATCTATACAGTGCGGCTCTTGCACCACTGACGTTCATTGCTTATCGTTATATATGTAAGGTTATGTAGCTCCATGAAATACACACTTTGAGAAATCCTTACTGGGCATGTTGCGAAAAACATTACTTCTGTAACCTCGATTGTCAAAGTATCCCTTGATTATAGGTAAGCCGGACATCAAGTGGAGTTAGTGGATATAACCATCTGGCTAATTCAGTTGTAGACTCCACTTCATCCGTTGCTTTTAGTGCTTGTGAGCGACCTCACACCAATCCGTGCTTTCCATACCACACAAATCTTTCAATGGCCTCTGTATGATAGTGTTGCCATCATCGACCACCTATAACTTTTCGTTGTTTCCAAAGTTTACTTGATCGCATACTTGATCTTGATATAGATCAGTTACCCGGTTTTACGGTATTTGTTTTATTTCATTTCCTTCAAAACTCTAAGTAATGCCGTTGGAACTGGGATTAGTGAGGCCATCGGACCACCTAAGTGGATACTTGGAATATAACGATTCATTGAACACGTTACACTCAAAATTATTCACCTCCGCCACTGTCTTGATGTCGGCAAGTCCAGTTAAAAACTGTCAAATGATAAACGCAAACATATTTATGATAAGGCTAAGACACTAACTGAAAATACATATTCCGAAAACAGTTACCGTGGATTTGTCCTTATAAGTTAGTTTGGCAGCCACTTAGGCTTAATTCAATTAAGTTTTACGACAAGCGCTGCCAATTCACACCTATGAACGCTGCGCGGTACGGCTAAAAGCTCGGAAAAGCGTCAACAATCGTGCACTTCCGTTTCTTTTGTCTTAACGCGGTACCGTACCGTTTCAAAATCGTTCTACATTTTGCAAAAAACGCTTAGGAACAACAAACACCTCTTTTCAACGGAGGCATTCCACATGGTGTGAGTACATATATACACCTTGTGAGCATATAATTACATAAAAACTGTAAATAGATTTTAAACACATGAAAAGCACCGTCAGTTAAGCGTAATTAACATCTGTACTTTAATTAACCGGCTTTAAAATATTTTTACCGACACAACTTTCCAGCACTCGGGATCGGGCAAATTGCATTTATAAATATACTCTCTGTCCTTGTTCTTTCACATGGCCGGGTTTGTAGGGGAGGGGGAAGCGACGTGTACGGGGTACAAATGCACGCACCTCTTGCGAAATACTTTTAAGTGACACATATTGCTACCAATTCACGCTTTTAACAAAATACTGTTTATGATTTTTCGCACCTATAATTAAACTGAAGTACACTAAAACCAAGCGCATGGGTATACATTGTCTATTATTTTGAATGACCATTTTGTGATTTTTACGGCATGAGTCACCAGAAGTTGTTGTCCCTCAGGTGTCACACCATCGCGGAAGGGAGCAGATACCTCAAGAATCTTGCCTTATTGCTCACCAAATACTTAGGTCTAACTAATGTTTAAATAGCTTTTGGTTATACTTTGCTGTTAATTAAGTGTACTCTTCCAAATAATTCTATTATGTGGAGACATTGAACAGATTCTACTTATATAGCTGATATAGGTGAAAGACGTCTAATAACTTCATTGCATGCTGCATTTTCAAGATTCTCTCCACTAACTCAACAAAAATAAAAGCAGAATGTTCAAGATCCTGTACGTATTGTCCGACAAGTTTTCAACTATTTAAGTGAATGTACTTGTCCCTTTCTTGTACACTACCTACTTCAGAGTTTTTTTTAATATATTTTTAGCAATTATTAGATGAATGTTTTGCTGCAAATATAGTGTGAAGCAGCAGTCATTTAATTTAGCCTTGGGAAGAATTCCCACAATCCGACAGCGTCCCCTTATACCATGGCTACAGGCCAGTTTCACGAACAATCGATCTCAATCTTAAGTCTGGACAACTCTAGCAGGTTTTTGAAGGTCTGGTGGAGGGTATAACGACAAACTCCGTAGTTTTAAGTGAAAAGCAATAAATCAGGGGATAAATGAATGTGATAGTTCATAGTTACAAGAGGGCGATATTATTGTTTAAGATGTGCTAAGTGTGCGTGGTTAACATGGAAATATCAGGTTAACATTCCATGTTGTAATACGTAAAATGTGATTATTTATAATTTGTTAAGTGTAACTGCTGTAGGTGCAAAGCATAGCGCCTAAACAATAAAGAAACAAAACAACAAACAATAAATATAAGGAATCTGGACCCACAAAGCAAACAAAATGTCTCGATATAGTTTTGCTATTATGTAACATAGCATTTCTTGATGAGTTGTATAACCCAACCTTTAGTGTACCTGAATTGAATTGAATGAATCATATCACAACAGAGAATGCTATATTATATAATACTAAAGTCGTATCTAAATTTGTAGAAACATACATACTAAAGACTATTTTATTCTTCGAAACAAAAAAAATATTTTGTTATTAAAGTAAAATATATCGTAGTTTCGTAGTAAATCAAAATCTAAACATTATCCATTATTATTCGCGTACTATACAAACACGTTTCCTAGTATTTAGCCTATTTAAGCCAGTTGCAGGTTAATATATAGATGATTATGTTAGCATCAATTGCAAAAGCATAGGAGGCTACATATAGTATACATTAAACGTTTAAAGGGTTTTAAATTCAATACAGATACCATACACATAATCAGCGCAAAATACGAAATTGAAATTGTATATTTAATGATTCTCATATACTGATTAAAACTAAGTAGTGCAGATGAAAAAGTTCAAACTAGTATAGATTTTCTTCTTTTCGGCTTATTATAGCGATAAAAAGCTTTGCCATCTTTCCTAGAACTACTGCGTAATATTTATGTACAGTTAGATGACCCATTACTATTTAATTTTTATAGCTTTCGTGGATATAGGTCTATTTTTATTATATATTATGTGTGCGATAATCATGGATTAAGAATTTTGATTTGCCTACTAAGATTTATAAATATCATAAAAGGTGTAGGCCTCCCTAATCTTTAGCACAACCAATGCAAATCATGTTTTATTTTTCATATTATACCAACGAAGAATGCAAAAATCTTTTATATTTTGCAGCTTATATATCATTTACACTTGCAGAGGAATAAAAATTTTAAAAAACCTGCACACCTTAAATTATATATAAAAAATAAATCACTGTAAATCCTATTACTTCCAAAATATTTATAAAATTCAAATTCAAATATAGTACCATAGTACCACAGTTATCTTGTAATTCACAAGAAGCAGCACATTATCTTTGGGAAACTATGTAACTATGTATTTTACACCTAAATACATTCGTCAAGATTATAAAAATCAATATTAGAGCTGTTTAAGACTCCATCATTGTAGCAAAAAAAGTTATCAATTATCAATATTTGAACATACACAACGAATATTTCTAAATTTTCTAAATTCACTCTAGTTAAAATGCAGTTTGCAATACTGAAAGGCCTCGCGTTACTAGAAAGAACGGGTAACCAGGTAAATATGTAGAATATGCAGAAATTCAGCAGTTTTTTTAGCTAAAAGTTAAAATACTTAAGCTTACAATGGTCCATTTTGAAGACATCTGTAATAACTGGATTAAGAAGACCTTTTTAGGTAGACGTAACTTTTTATCTGGTTGAGTCTAATTAACCATCAGTTCCAAGGATGTGCTTCCCACATGGTATGGTTTTTATTACATCATTATTTTGGAAAATCATTGAGTTACAAATTAAAAAAAAACAATTAAAAACACTTTGATAACCGTATAATTAGGAACGGCTACCTAGAAGTTAACAGCAAAAATTTCAGAGTTGAAATTTATGTAAACAGGATGTTACAAACAAATAATCTCTGCGGTGGTTGTATCTTTGATACATCCGTAAGGGGAATTAACAATGAATATGACAAAGATTAATTATTATTTTTTTACTGGGTTTTTGTTTTGTACTGAGCTTTTCCAATGGGCTCAAACACGTATTGGGCAATCGGCAATGTAGATCTCTATATTTATCGACTGTACGTCGTAGTTCGTAAAGCCACCGCTGGATTACTCTACACTAGGTATCGATACTTTTGCTTTCGATACCCGATATTTTGTATCGATAATTGGTGTTGCGATATTTCGCTGGATCGATACCACTCTGATTGGTATCGAATCATTTATTTTCTACCAACCATATCCTCGTTATCTTCCATTAAAATTGCGGAAAAAAGTGACAACGACTTTACTTTAGTATAGCATTATATTTTTTATACCTACTCTGCCAAACCATATAGCATGATTACGGTTTTGATAAAAAGTATATCCTTAACGCAATGGGAACTCTTCTTATAGAACAACATATTGCAATAATGTAAATTGTAACCGTACGTAAAATTTATTGTTGGCTCTAATTAGTGTTTATAATTGGATTCTCATAAGAAATCGTAAACGTTAAAATGCCAGATTAAGTCTTAAAAATGGCTTACTCTTATCAAGGTATGTGCATGTGCACTTTTTTATAATTAGTAATACAGTTGCAACATAAAAAATCAATGAAATTTATTTGTGTTGGTTGGATATTTCATAAATTAATTCTCGTAATAAATCCCCAATTGCCTTCAATCCTTTCTTAGCTAATATGACTATTTTAGTTCACCCTTTGTCTTTCTCACCAATGTTCAAATAAACGCAAACTCAGTTTAATAAAATTCACTTATTCAATTCACTGTCCTTGCATGGTGACAAATTATTGATATGTTTAACATGATACACTATTAACTGACGAAGCTGAAGAATAGAAAGGTTTTTAGAAATAGTGATGTAAATTATGTGAAACAAGAAGTGTTTTAATTCACTTTATATCGATTTGCTATTTCCTGGATCGACATTTAACCGCTACTACGAATATCGATACTCAGAAAACGATACGATACGTGTATCGATATACAGTATTGCGATACGTATCGATACCGAATATCGATACATTCTGTTGTATCGCCCAACACTACTCTACACTACACCGATTTTCACAAAATAATAACCAAAATGAAGCATAAGACGTACCTACGTCATAAAAAAAATGCTAGCCAGACCGATAAGGCATAGCGACGGCAAAATTAAGAATTCAAATATGTCTCCCAATTTATCAATATTAAAAGCCATTTCGACAAGTTATAAATAAATGCGTGTTAAATGGCTCAACATTAGAGACTTTTCTATAGACGTCATCAACAGCTATTAATGATTTCAGTCGAATCCTCGAAACAGCTTCGTGAAACCTGAAAATAAAACATTTTGGCCCCATTCGTAAATTACGTTGCAGTCATAATAGCACCACATGTGGCGTGCACGGAGACTTATTCGCAATGACAGATGAAATTTGCTTGTCAGTTCCCACGGAAATTCGCACTCTGAGGCATCTAATGATGATCTAATGGCAGTGCAAAGTGTTACAACTTTCAAATTGTATTAGGTGGCACATGATTTGTTATGCAAACTGCATTTATCCAGTGTACTCGTACTATGATACTGATAATTCGTAAACGACTATAAGCTACACTCTTTACTGCCAGAGTTTGACTCAAACGTATTTAATAGCACCAATGAGTGTGTTAATGGAGAAATAGAAGAATTATATATTAAAACAGTGAGGTAAACAAGCTATGTTGATTTCATTGCTGATTTTAGCTATCTTGATAATAGAAGATAATATTATTCATTTTAACAAAATAATTTGTATCCTACTATTATACACTAAAGTTAAAGAAATCAAGTGGCTGGAGTGAATTAACTAAAAGAAAATGACAGGTAACTCTTCAAAACACGTAAATAAGAGCCTGAAGATTTTGTACCCTTACTATAATAGTAGTAAACATTAATCTGTGTGAATCATTGTCTATCGTTAGTAAATGCCGATGAGGGATTAACAATATCTCTATTTTACTTCTTGTGTATTTATTTATTTTCTCAATATAGCAGAAAAGCAGTAAATTGAACTTTTCCTGCTGCTTACGTTAAAGCTTTCATAATCAGCACAGTTTGCATTATTTATTAATGCAATTCCGTCAGAAAATAATAATCTGTATCTGTACTAAACGACTGAATACAAAAGCAAAATTAGTATGTATCTTATGGGAAACGTTATAACGCTAGTTCACATTTGGCTTATTTGCAATTAATATGAAAAGAACAAAACAAACGTTGTAATGATGTCAACCAAAAGATTTCTTCACTATAGGTACTGCTATACCAATAGGCAACTTGCACAGGCTGTACACAAATCTTGAAATATTTACCAGATCACAGTTATGAGCTTATATCAAATATAAACGTTTTATTTGATCCGTTTAATGCAAATATTTAGTGATTAATTCAGAAGCGCTTATTTATTTTATATATACATTAATTCAAACAGGAAATAATCGATAACCGAATCGCCAGTTATCAAACCACAAACATTTTTATGACAAACAATAAAACAGACATATACAACTAATAATAAAAATTTGACAGGTATGCGTAATTCATATTTACATGAAATTTAGCATCAAACGCAATCATTATTAAAATGTTGCTATATCTTCTGTTCTTATCGCTGTATACATTAGCAGTTCAAAGACATAATAAACTTCCTAATAATAACTTAGCTTTTGTAAAAACCAGCAGATAAGGTTGTTAATGAATTTTAAAATCGTGAACCAAGGACTTTATGCAGTCTACATACCGCTCAAACTGGAATAAAATATATTATGTCATTATCTGTTTTTCTAAGTATTCACAGGTATCACTAAAAATGCATCTATTTGTAATCAACCATCAACAGATTAATTCGTTAGGCATTATGAGTGCATTAAAATAAAAGGATTTATAGCTTTATACACTTAAATGTAATTCATTCCTCGCTATTTTAAAATTTTAGTAACCGCTTTTTTCAGAATCATTGATCATCTTACAAAAACGGATATGTTTACAAATCTCGGCATGAGAATGTTCTCAATGTCATAAATGTATAATTTCGAGATAGTTACTATTATAGCAAACACGTGTTTATAACGTTTTTAGAGTCTTATTCGAATTTGTACCCTTTAATGAAATGTTAATACTCTCTCACTTTTTCTAATAAACACGTTTAATATTAAAATATAATGGTAAGCCTTATAGAGCCAGACAGATTGTAAACAAATTTTATACAGTTATATTTGCGATATTTATTAATCATTATATTTCAAATAACCACTAAAAATTATTGAATTACGGATCATAAGATGAAATTATACTACTTGCAAATATCTTACTACTCAAACAAAAATTCTGTATTGCCATAAGAAACAACAATTTTGTTAAAAGAATATAGTGACTATTATATTAAATTTGCCGAATTTTGAATAAAACTTGCAACACTAACTATGCAATATACTTAGAAGCGGAACATGCAATGGTTAATGCTAAAGAATCTCTGGAAAATCATTTCATAGCATTATGTTTTACTCTGTAGGCACTTGTTGAACAGCGTCCTTTTAGAAGACAAAAAATAACGATCTTTATTGGTAAATTGGTATTAGAACTGTTAAAAACTTAATTAAATTAATTATATACTACAACCAGTCATATAATATGTGATCATTCGTTTCGTTAATTTTCGTATTAGGTATACATGGTGTTCCCTGTATTCTAATTCGCATTCCTGTTTTTCAACATAAATGTGAAAGTGCATGCTTCATAATATACTTCATAACAAAGTCAGTATGAAAAATGTCAACTCTAGCATGAACTTCATGCATTTCAGGTGAAGTGCCAAAGCAAGATGAGATGTAGAACATAAAATACGAAAACGATTGTCCAAGGAACGTCATAAAACGGTCTTATGACTTGATGCAGTGCAGAAATTCGTTTCTTAGCCAACATATTCTACACCTAGAGATATCCGCTTCTAAAAAGACGACGAAGACTTGGGGAAAGGATTAAGTTCTGTATTATCCATGTTTCACGTACGGTCTACTTTACAGACAAAATTCATTTTATGAGATTGTTATATTTTGGGAAGAAACGTAAGTAGTCACTGACAGAATTATCGATCTATCGTTCCGCTTACGCCTGCAATCTTTGTCAAAGAACAAACCCTTCAAGTTCAAACAAAATTTTGATAATAAACAAATCATCTATGGAGCACAAAATGCTTAGGTACTTGCAAAATGTACTTTATCTTTAGTAGAACACACAATTTCATCTGAATTATTCTATTATTCTATGTACTATCAACAACTGAAATATCTTGCTTTCTAGGCAACCTGTTTAATATTTTTTTCCGAAAGGCCTTGTACATGAGGCAAACACATCTTTCATTTACTTTGTGATGACTAAGAATTTATAGGATGAGTGTTTTTATTGAAAATTGAGAAAAAATTCCTATTCCTGTAAACATTTCTTACTAGCGCTGGGTTTGGTAGATAAATGTGTTTGGAAGGATGGTAAGATCTGGCATGTAAATAACTGTGCGTGTTGATTTTCTGCAAACTATATAGGAACTGAACTCCATTGTGAATTGTATATCAGTATTTTTACTACTCAAATTACTTAGAAACCTAATTAACTTTAGCATGCAGAACCAAATAACAAAAGTACCATATAACATACCTATACCAAAATTTAGGTTTCAACTGAAAAATATTAAATCTTCAAAGTTTTCCATATATAGACTAGTGCTTAAGTGTGAAATGTTAAATCTATATTTTTCTTGTCAATGCTTAATTAGTGACGGCGTTTTTCCAAAAATACATTTTGGCAGGTTTTATTTATATCCCAAAAGTAACTGGTGTGAAACGTTTGAATTCAGTGGTAGGAATATTTCTTAGCAATACATCACAAGGTATATCTCATTCCATTAATGTTGTACCTTTTTT
The DNA here is from genome assembly GCA_025024175.1 of Rhyzopertha dominica. Lineage (NCBI taxonomy): Eukaryota > Metazoa > Arthropoda > Insecta > Coleoptera > Bostrichidae > Rhyzopertha > Rhyzopertha dominica. Next base: position 49,808,208 of record QCXZ01000003.1, read on the forward strand.
AGTGATCTGAGGGGCTTGTTGAAATTTTAGATCTCACCATATCATTGCTTTGTGTTGCACAGGTGATCTGTACACTAAAATTGGTCGCAACAGATTTAACACAACCATACTTGCTTCCATTTTGACTTCTTTTAAGAACAGCATGTATTTTTCAAGAGTATTGCAGGAGGAGTTAAAATCTGATCTGATGAAATTTTCACCGTTTAAAAGTCGATATCATAAAAATGTGAGAGGTAGAAGGATGAGATAAGATAAACTATCTACAACCACTTAACTATGACCACCGCTTCCAAATTGCAATTTTAAATCGTATATATAGTATAAACCAGCTGAAGCTTTTTTTGTCTAAAAATAAAATAACACGAATCCTCTAGATGCAATGATTGTTTTTGCTGTTTTAGTCTACTTATCTAATATCATTTTACTTTTATTATTACATTGAATGTGCAATAAGAATATMTTTTGAACAAAACGGTTAACGTGAGGGAAGAACTTACTCAAACAACTATGAGAGAGTTGATGTCAACAAGTAGAAATGCAAATACCTCAATAGCGTAACAAAATGTTCGCGAAATAACTAGCCAATGCGGTAAAACACTTGATTGTTGATCAGCTGAAACTTAGTGAATTTAATCATACTGTGAAAGAATTCAGCGATCGCGTCATAGAAACGATCAATTTAATTCACAATTATACAAAAACTGCAGAAAATGTTACCCAAAGACATGTGAATGTGGCAGCAAAAAGGAAGGCAGTGGATGATATCAGCTAAAAACCGTATTGTATTGAAATTGGCCACGGTGAATTTCAAGTCGACTTTATCTTTGTTAAAAAAGCAATTTACTATTCTCGGCGTAAAATACTTCCAAACCTTCCTTTTTGTACTAATGATGTTATTGAGGTATTGAAAGACATGCCTACCTTAACTGTACGTGGTCAAAAATTTGATCTTTTCAACAAATAAGTTACTTCAGATTTAATAATGTTTTGGACTCCCAGTAATTTAAAATTTTTATGCCATTCAAAAACATGGATGGCACATTTTCGTATTTACCAGATATTTTCAATAATTACTTGCAATTAAATGCTTTTTAATGGACTTTATAAATAAAATGTATAAATAATATAATTGATATTTGAAAGACGTAAGTTTAGCACTTACTGCTTGCAAAATTGTCATTGCTGAAGTTGCTATTCACAATACTCTGAAAAGTGTTTGGAGCAAAACGATAATTAGTGGATGCCGCTTTCATTAAGTCAAGTATGTTGGAGAAAGATTCAAAATTTGGTATTATCACCGGAATGTAACAACAAAGATAGTGAAATCGGGAAATGTGTAAGTATTTTTTGGAATGGTTCTTTTAGTTGCCAATTTAATTTTTTGTTTGACTTTTGAAATGCAACCTTATGTTCACTGACTCACTGTTTTCAGATTATTTAATCGAAAGTAAGGTATCGGAAGAGGCTCTTTTTCCATCTACAGTAAGGACAGCAGCATCTGTATGTCTGCATAAAACAAGTAACGCATGTGAATCTTTCCACAGCCATCTAAATGCTTCAATCACTTTATGGCTAGCACCCGTCGACATTTCTTTTGTAAATATTTTATCAAAAGTAGAGTCTGACACGTAATATTAAATGTAATAGTATTGACAGTATTAATAAGTTAAAGTTGCAACTGTAAAAACACACATGATTTTTTAAGAACCAGATATAAAAAATTAACAACAAAGAATATAGGTACTGTGTTTGAGTACCTATGTAAAAATTACCTCGCCTTGGTATAACAAAAACACTTCGCAATGTCTGTATTTATAGATTGTATAGCATTTTGCGTGTTTTTTAATAAATAGTAAATATTTTTAAATTATTGTATCATTATTTCTCTCCTTAATAAATACAACACATTAACATAAAATTCCTGTGACGAGTCGGGCATTGCCGGTTTTAGTATTGCAAACGTTACCCAAACCAAAATCGATGGAAAGAAAAAATGATGACTGCGGAGAAATCGTTATATATCGAAATTTGTGAACCGAACTGACAACCTACATTTATCAACATAATGGGGCCCATTCTATTGCTTCAAAACGCCTGACCGCAATCTCCATATTCCCAGATTTGGTACCTACCGAATGGCATTTTTAAACATCTCGATATTTTTTTTAGAGAGAGATCACTAATTCGTAATCAAGTTGAAGTCAAAATGCTTTTAATACCTAACCAATGGTAAATAAGAAAATTAAATGTTCAAAAGAGTGAAGCTCATTACTTGATGCCAATGCCACGAAAAAATTACGATAGTTTGAAACGAAAAAGTAATATCAAACACCACAAAACGAAAAAAAATTTGTGAAGTACTCACTTGGATGCGATAGGTACCAAAGTCCAATCGTAGCCTTGCAGCACTTTAGTAACAGCGTCGTTGATCTCACTTTTGTCCAGAGTCGGTGACGGCGCCGGTCCGCACGCCGCCGAAGAGGACGGCGTCGGCGTCGGGCTGCTGATGGCGGTAGCCGCCGCCGCAGCGACGCTCGCGGCGGTCGTCGGCGTGATCGCCACTGTTGTGCGCGACAGCATGCTCGCAGCGCGGCAAAAAACCGAACGAAATTTCGAAAATAGTCTTTGTGAATGAACCACCTGATCTCAAACAATGACTTTCTGTTCGCGGTGCATCTCGCTCCAACACCTCCGGCCACAACCACAAATCAAAGAGTGCTTTGAAATTTGTGAAACAGTTTTCATATACCACGCGTCGGGAGCCGAGACGAAACGTCAGGAACCGGCCGCGGATCGTCCGTCTTGCTCGCGTTCGCCCAAGAAGGTGGCCGAGTCGTGGAGACGTGGCGGCCTTCTTCGCGTTAACAGGATCTTCGGAGCGCGGCCAATCGGAGGACCGCGCGGTGACGGCAAAAACCGCCTATCGCTCGCCATTGGTCAAGACTGACGATTTCTTTTCATTAAACGTCGGTTTTTATTTGTGCCATTAAGCTGGTTAATTAGTATCGCTAATTGCTATTATCTGTGGTGTGTGAGTACGTAGCGGTGTGTGTACAAATATAGTTTTTAGCAATCCGTAAAGTGCTCCTCGCTAGTTTCGGTTTCCCATGCATTCCGCCAGGCTTTGTTTTCCATGGGCATCTTGTTTATTTTTTTGATGTGCTAAGCATCTTGAACATTAATAAGTTTAATGGATGGGGAGCAAACAAGAATATGAGAAACGATGAATACTTGGGAAAGCCAGGCCAAGCATCAACACAGAAAGCTTCCCAAGAGCGCAATGGGAACTATTTTTCTGTACTGTACAGGATAAATAGGAAGTTTGAATTCTTTTAACATCTTTGATTCTCAAGGCTGCGGCTGCAAATTGAGCAAAGAAAGAATGGTCAGGGGAATTGTCTTTAGGATAGCACAAAGGTGTTAGGTTTTAAGCAGTTTTCAGGGACTATATAATCTATACATTATAACCATTTTGTTTACAATTCTTTCTGCTGATTTTTGCTTACAGGTACAGGTTTACACACATATTCACAGTTCTAGTGACCCAATTCGTCTGTCCCATCAACCTCCAACTTGCGACACATCGTTGGAACGTCAATAAAAAATGCTATCCAACCAGGTGTGACAGGTTGCAACAGGATTTTCTGTTTCCGAGAAATGGGCGAAAATTCGTCGAAAAGTTGATTTCAGTTCAGCTTTTATCAAATCTAGTTGGCCACTTGGCAAACTACCAGTAATGTTGATTCCATAACAATTCTATGCTAGTTAGATTGTCTATAGGATGTTGCTGTTTTTCGGCGTGCGCTGTATACTTGCATATACTGAATGAGAATTCCGGATCGGAATTTAGTTCAATTTCAGGAACTGAAGCAAATACTAATTCGAACTTCTACTCCATAAATGTAGGCACATTATTTATTCATAAAAATTACTGGATTTATTATTTTCTGGACATTCCTTGAAATTCAACAAATTGTAATTATTTGTCAGGTAACTTATACTGAAGAATTTATGATGGAACTGCAAAAATTTCTGCATTAATCTCACGAAAAGAATTTGTTTCAACTGTTGAAGTCATGACTAGCAGTACTGCTGAACGTGTTGAAACAACTAATTTATGGCGTTGAAAATGTTATAGGCGGGCAACGGTTGTTTAAAATGTAAGACAACCTGAACACCACGTCGACCATAAGTAGGTAGGTATACGTTCGAAATGTGAAGAACCTGGTTCAATAATTAATAAGAAGAGGACACAACCAAGAATGGTCGACGAAGCTGCTCAAATTGAAGTACTTGGTGAATGGCGATGAATCCAAATGTGTCAATTTCCGGAAGTCAGCTAGTGCAACGGGATTATCACGTGAATTCGTGAGAAAAGTTCTAAAGGTTGTGGTGCTTCTATTCCATTGCGAAGCGATGCCCAATAGAACCAACAACCGAGCTCAGACTGTTGAAAAACACTTGTTTTTCCGACAAAACACTTTTGCTCTCATTAACGGTAATCATAGGCATAACAGCCGCTATTGGAGCAATAAGTTCACATGTCCAGAGAAGAGCACACATAACGCTATAAATGGCGCAGTATTTACTAATGGCAATTTAAACGATGAACTATATGCTGAAATGTTACAGATCATACAACCGTTCATCGTTGGAAAATCAAATTGATGAAAATGGTGAGCAGAGGTTAGATGAGGCTGTACTACATTTCCAACAGTAAATACCACCGCATTACAGTATACTCCCAGTATAAAACATTGGATGGAAGAGAATTAACCAAACTAGTGGATCGGTAGGATAGATCCCGTGGAATGCCAACCTATCACCAAATGATTTCTTTATCTGAGATCACATGAAATCGGTGCTTTAAAAAGCCCGACCTGCTACAATCAAACCTTTGGGAATGTCCGCCAGGAGTTCGAGTTTAGAGCAGACTTGGAATCATTTTGAACACCTGTTATGAAAAAAATGATGTGCGACTGTGCGAGTATTTATTTGATGAATGTTTTTTTTTAATTTTAATTTTGAACTCATGCATTCACTACTTCTGCTTTGAGTTACCTTCCTGTTTTTGTTATAATCCGTTGCTAAGTTCCGATTTCTTCTACTCCAAGTGATATAGAATACGTCTGCTTCTACGATCCTACTGAATGGGTTGACAGAGTTTCAGTAGGGCGTCGCGTCGTACCGATGAGAGCCAAAAAACTTTAAAAAGTAAATACAGTAGGGTTTTCTTTGCATAGAGGGGGTGGGTGATAAAACTCCCAAAAGTACGTCATTCAAACTCCCCGTCGATTCTACCGAAACGGTTTTGGAATTATTATGTGTTTCAGTCCGGGTTGTCACTCGGTATAATGAGTTACCAATTACTTATATGACGGCGAAGTAACAAAGTCAATTACCTACCGCCACAAGACTAAACTAGTATAAAATTTGCCAAACGATTCGCTTGCGGCAAGCAAATGCGACGACTAGCATTCAGGGAGAGTGGGGAGGTTCCACTTATTAGTTATTAATTAAATTAGGGCGCCACCAAAATTTTAACACGAAAGTGTCGAAGCAAAGATCAGCCGCCCTGTAAATTTTGGAAACAGGCTGAATAGTTCGCGTTCACTGAAAGGCAAAAATCAAATCATAAGTAAAAGACAACTGGTTGATTGCTACCCCCTTTAATGACCAATGGCATTCGATAATTATTACAAATTCAACGGCACGAATATATCAACGCATTCATGTACTACAAAATGTGTAAAGTCAAATAATTAACGATGTTCCCCCGTATAGAGCTCTATGCTGGTTCACACAACATCCATATTAAATACGAACAGATGCAAATGTAAATTAATGACAACACATATAGTGAATAATGTAAACACGCATTAAGACTTCGTGGCGGATTACTTGAGTAGATGATCTGATATCGGCGTTAAGAGTTAAAGAATGAGCAATAGCGGATTATTGAAAAGCACAATTAAATTAGCAGCTCTGAACGCATATCAGTTCATTCCACGTAAAATAAAAGTTTGCTTAGCTGTAAGAAGCGTCCTCGAGCGTCGAGATGCAGGTGTCGGCGTTGGACGGCACGTTCAGCGGGTTTACTATCGGAAGTGTCAATTTCGCAAGCCCTTGCAGAGTTTTCTCCAACACAGATCTATGCAGTAACCATAAAAAGCAACACTGCTGAGGGATGGTGGTTAGAAGCAGTCGGCAGCAACCGGTGGTATTTAAGAGCTAGGAAAATCCCTTCTGCGCACTTTAAAACGCTTGGAAAATCCCTGCTAACGAAACCCTACAATGCCAAATGTACCCTATTACTTCACTATTGAATATCGAAAGCTGTTACATTACCTCTACAGGAGGGTTCTGCTTATAAAGAGCAAGCAGTGACTATGATGGTCAGCCAATTAATTCACCGAGTTTCTCAGCTCCGCAGCCAATTCAATCCCAGAATATGGATACTGAGCTCAAGCCACTAATACAACAGGCACAATATACTCAGTTTAATAACTATTAGCACTGAACTAATCCCCTTACTCAACGAGGGTAAGTATAAAAGAACTTTAATCACAGTGCTAACACTGGCTACGAACGAGGTGTGAATAATGCTCTCGAAAACGGGAAACTTGCATCTGCCACCCAGGTGGGACAACAGAAAAACGCTCCAAAGAAAAACGGSGCGATAAGAACAACMGCGGCAAAGAGCATTTAAAATACGGGTAAATGCGATATACAAGGGACGTTAAAGAAGTCGCAAAACTAACTGTTACAACTCCCCCCTCACTTGGAAAGAGGTAAATTCCAGAATTTACCGAATTTATCGATTAATTAGTAATTAAGATGGTAATTGAAGAAAAACTAGAAAACGACCATATGGGAAATGAAGCATCAATCATTTTTTTTTTAGATAACATATAACATAAACATATACATTTAATATCAAAACCAACGTACTTTACTAATCTTCCTCTGGGTTGTAGACAGGCTTAATATCCTGTACATGCCATACACCTTTCGAATGTCCAGTATCATCTTCCAATTCGTATAAACAAGTACCTAACTTTTTACGAACTTTATAAGGCCCTACATATTTGGCACCTAGCTTAGCGTTGTAATAATCGACTGCGCTAGACAAACTCTTATTCTTCCGCCATACTAACTGGCCAGGCTCATATTTTACGGGACGACGACGCAGATCGTAGTAGTGTTTATTACGTAAGTGAGCTTTTAAGATACGTTGCCTTACATCGAAATACATTTTCCGAAATCCTTCCAGGCGTCTCGCGACTAACTCCGTACCTGCATCAGTACTTGGTGGAATATTTACCCGCATGTCATATTTGGTCTCCGCAAGAAACATATTCGCGGCCAAAATTTACGCAAAACGGCGAATAACCTGTAGTTTCGTGCTTGGACGTTCTAATAGCACAACCGACCGAAGGTAAATATAAGTCCCACTTTCGTTGGTTATCATGAACATACGAAGCTAACATAGTTTTAACAATACGATTAGTCCTTTCCGTAGGATCAGAAGATGGATGATACAAAGGAGTGTAAAATATGCGTGTATTATATTTCTGACACATACTTCTAAATTCTTTACCAATCATTTGTTTGCCATTATCACAAATAATGGTTTGCGGCACCCCATACACCAAAAATATGTCTTCTTCAACATGAGTGGATAAAGCCTTTGAAGTAATAGAACGCAAAGGTATCAGAACAACATATTTGCTGAAGAAATCGGTGACTACTAGGATGTACGCATAACCCCTAGTCGATCGAGGTAGCGGCCCCACAAAGTCTAGGCTAATCATTTGCCATGGTTTATCAATACTCGGCCTCTTACCCATGACACCAGCTGGTTGCTTTTTGCTCAATCTTGTGCTGTGCACATATGTTGCAAGATTTAACATATTTGACCACGTCTGCACGCATTTTAGGCCAAGTGTACTTATTGTGTAAAGCGCCAGTAGGTCTTAAATATGCCCACCATGGCCACACTTAGGGTCATCATGATGAGATTTCAATAATTCTTTGCGCTTATTCCTCGGAACAACCACCTTCCAATTATCCGCCTCATCAGCAAGTTCAGGCAAGTTACGCTTTACATATTTATATAAAATATTATTCTCGGATCTCCACTTCGGGTATAGTTTCTGGATAATCGGTAACACGCTGCAACATTTCTGATACCAAGCATCCACACCATCACCAAAATCAAGGTGGATATATCCATCGGTACTGACCTCGAAAGAAAGTCAGGCACAACATTGTGTTTGCCCTTACGATGTACAACGGTATAATCGAAAGCCTGAAGCCTAAGAGCCCAACGCGCTAAGCGCCCAGTCGGATCCCTTAAGCGATCCAACCCATAGAAGAGAATGGTGGTCAGTAACAATAGTAAATCTGGTTCCCTCAAGATAGTGACGTAATTTTTCTACTGCCCCAAATCACACTAATAAGCTCTCTCTCCGTCGTGGAATATTTTCGTTCACTTTTAGTGAGCGAGCGAGACAGAAATGAAATAACCTTCTCACCGTCAATGTCCTTGGGTAAGAACTGCACCCACACCATAATCCGACGCATCCGTGTGTAATGTGAAAGGTTTTTCAAAATCAGGGCAATTCAGGATAGGTGCTGTTACAAGAAGTTCTTTGATACGACGAAATGATTCGTCACAAGTGCTAGACCAAACAAACTTGGCGTTCTTTTTAGTTAATTGAGTTAACGGAGCAATTATGTCTGCAAAGTTGGGTATAAACTTTCTATAATAGGATGTCATACCAACGAAACGACGTATTTCACCAATGTTAGAAGGAATAGGCACTTTTAGGATAGCATCAACCTTTTGAGGGTCTACATGGAGTCCACGCTTATCGACGACGTAGCCTAAATAATGAAGTTGGGGACGACAAAACTGACACTTGTCTTTATTGACTGTGAGTCCAGCAGCATGTAACCTGTCAAATACCTGCTCTCCAGGATCCGCAAATGAGTTGAAAAATCTGGAGATACGACAACTATGTCATCTAAATAAACTAGAACATAAGGCTCCAAGTCTGCTCCTAATGCACGATCTAATATGCGTTGCCAAGTTGCTGGGGCATTAGTCAATCCGAACGGCATTTTCTTGAAATGATACAAGCCTCTTCCCGGAATCGTAAAAGCTGTGTATTCTCGAGATGATTGTGAAACGGGAACTTGCCAGTAAGCAGACTTAATATCAATGCTACTGAGATATTTAGCATTACGAAGACGGTCTAGTATAGCTGACATGTATGGAATCGGATAAGCATCCTTCTTGGTAACGGAATTAAGTTTCCTGAAATCCACGCAAAACTATACTTGCCATCCTTCTTTGGCACAAGAAGAATGGGTGACGACCAGCCACTAGAAGAGGGCTCTATGATATCCTGTTTCAGCATCTCGTTCAACTCTTGATCTATCAGTTTTTGTTTAGCAGGGCTAACCGGGTAATATCTCTGCTTGATCGGAGGAGAATCAGTAATAATTTCGTGCTCACCCAAGTTAGTGATACCTAAACTAGTACCCATCAATGTAAACTTTTCTGCAACCAGTTTATCCAACGCAAGTCGTTGTTCCAAGGTAAGATCAGACTCATCATTTATGACACAAATCTCTTTGCAATCTTCGACAGAAGAAAAATGCCAAACATCACGCCGTAAATCTGGAACTATTCCCATAGCGATCCAAAAATCTGACCCAAGCACAAGTGAATGTCGAAGATTAGGGACAACGAGAACATCAATAACACAAACGCGTCCCATAAGACAAAAAGGAACCGCCATCGTTCCAACACTTGGACATATTTGGCCATTTGCCACAGTACAATCAGTTACTTGTTTTGTATTAAGGGTAAGACCTAGTTGCAATAAGGTGTCATACCCCACTTTTCCTACTACAGTAGAAGTCGCACCAGAATCCAGCAAACCGAGAATAGGGTAGCCAAGAATAGTTACCTGGAGATAAGGCCGTTGATCATTTTCTGCATGTGAAATAATGTAATCAAGAAGAATTTTATTTTTAAACTTAGGTACGGTCGACAATTTCGGGGAGAACTTCTTACGACCATTATTTATTTCTCCCCTCGCCCGTTTCCCGAACAAGTTGGACACGTGCGAATTGTGAATGACGGTTTACCACACTGATAGCAGCGCTTTTTCTTGGGGAACTTACAGTCCCTCATAAGATGACCAGTCTCGAGACAATTCCAACACTTAGTCGAGCCCTGAGATCGGAACTCATAGACTTCGGCAGAAGAAGACGCAGAGTCATGGCACGAAGAGCTAGCCATACCCAAATACGCGAAATCAGGCTCCACCAAATCACGACGTTTCTGATTAGAAGGAGGTTTATACGCATCCGCCCTATGTTTCTTTGCTTCCAA